>UCOM01001201.1:0-47270 GCA_900474385.1 Ormyrus pomaceus
TTCTCTTTATGAAAAGCCCGCTTGCACGTTGAAATTTTTTACGATGATTTTTATTACGTGGATTTCTACGTAGATTTCTACGTGGATTTCTACGTAGATTTCTACGAGGATTTCTACGTAGATTTCTACGAGGATTTCTACGTAGATTTCTACACTAAAATCCACGTAGAAAACTACGTAATAAAAATCATCGTAAAAAATTTCAACGTGCGAGCGGGCTTTTCATACCGAGAATTTATCGGAAGAATCACGTAGCGATTTCGGACTAGATTTCAGCATGGATTTTTTCAACTGGGTATATATATACCAACACAACATATATATAGATATACAGATCTAATAACCGTAGTTTTCTCGTGTAAAATACGTTCAGTTTCTATACCTGAAGCAAAAGGGACATCGTAATAAAATGCATAGATGGCGCTTTTGCGCTATGGTTTCCCTTGAAGTTCTCTCACCCAAAGCATACAAAATCGTTTTCTTAAAACCTACCCTCAGTTTCGTATTGGTTGTGAACGCTTCAACATGTCGACAGTAAGGCATAACTGTCTACTTATTCTGGGATGTCGACTGTGCAACGGGCGAAAAACATCAGATGATGATGAAAATACCATCCCCAATTTTGAGACTTGTAAGTGTTCAAAGTTTTCTATTATACTGTTGGGTAATTTTTAAACTAACAATAAAATGATTTAAGTTGCACTAATATGCTTGAAGATTAAATAAGATAGCCTCATTTTACATTGAAGTAAATGTTTCCAACTGTTTTCTAAATACAAATTAAGAAATAGTACATTGTGTAACAAGGGGAGAAAATGAGCTATTTCTAGCGAGGGTGAGGTATTTAGCATGAGTCGGAGCCGAGGGCGTCGAAGGCGCCCGAGACAGAGACGAGTGCTGAAAATACCTCACCCGAATCTGAAATAGCTTTTCTCCCCGTGTTACACACCGTGTTTTTGTCAACGAGGGCATGAAAAGCTCTCATTTGGTGTTAGAAAGTTGGATAGATGATCGTGCATTTTAAATCGTACACAGAAATCGTACAAAATAGTTTAAAATAGAGAAAAAAATTTTTTTTTTAATTTCAAAAATTAAAAAAAAGTAACTTTTTTCCCCGGTAAGTCTCCATGTAACGACGGAAATGCTCGATTTTCTACGCTAATTTCTAACGTGAAATGAGGGCCATTTCATACCAGAGTTGGGAAAAAGTTATTTCAGACTCGAGTGAAGTTTTCAGCATTCGTCTCTGCCTTCAACCTCGCTATAGCTTACTTTTTTCCCTTGTTGCACAATTTACTATTTTAAAGTACATAAATTTCTTCTTTTTTCATCAGAAATACGATGGTGACCAGTAAAATATAAAAAAATTAAGCTAAAATTAAGATATTTAAGATTTTTTTTTATAAATTTAAGATATTATTACAGTTACGGTTTCGCAGCAAAATTACAGATAGTGTTTTTGGATATCAGTTTAATTTTTAACATTTTGAAAACTTTAAAAAGTGTTTTTAATCTTGGAAAGGGAATAGTAAAATAAAAATTTTATTTGGAAAGTTAATTTAAAAAGTTTCAAATATCTGTTTTATAGTAAACTGTATTTTATTTATAGATAAACATCAAAAATGTCTGAAGAAGATATTTTTGGCATGACAGTTGATGGCTTCCGCGAATTATTGAAAGCACTTACAGAATCTGACTCTGCAGCTACACCAGCTTCAGTACCAGGAACTGTTCGAGATGCTAGCGCAGAAAGTGCTCAAACTCCTGCTGTCAGTGGAAGCAACAGAGCTGAATTGCGAAGAAAGGAAAAAAGTGTTTATGCTAAACTTAAAAAGCAGGAAGACGATAAAATGGCAGAACTTGCAGAAAAGTACAGAGATCGGGCAAGAGATAGAAGGGTTGGCATAAATCAAGATCCAGTTGAAGATCCAATGACAAACGCCAGGGCCTACCGAGCTGTTGCACCTGATTTAAAATCTGGTTTAGATGCTGCTGAGCGAAGAAGGCAAATGATTCAACCGTCTAAATTCTTGGGTGGTGATATGGAGCATACTCGCTTGGTCAAAGGTCTTGATTATGCATTGTTTCAGAAGGAAAAGGTAAGACATTTTTCTTATAGTTTTTCGTAAAGTTTTCAAAAATTTAAGAGGTAATAAAAATGTTATTGATCTTCTCAATTTTAGGTAAGAAGTGAAATCGAAGCTAAAAAATCTGATGAGATAGAAATTGTAAAAATTGTACAATGTAAAGAAAAAGTAAAAGAAAATAAAGAACCAGAGAAAAAGGACGAAGAAAAAACCTTTAAAACAAAAACGGGTTGGAATATTCATAAAACTCTAACGGTGATGGAATCTAAAACAGTCGAACGACGTGAAATTTTTACATCTGGACCAATGGCTGACATACCTACAACACTTATTAGGATCAAAGCAGATGTTCCAACAATTGACAGTACAACAGTCGAACGATGTGAAATTTTTACACCTGGAAGGACGGCATACGTTTTTGGTTTAGATGATGACATTGCAGAAGCTGACATACCTACAACACTTATTAGGAGCAAAGCAGATGTTCCAACAATTGACAGTACAACAAGATTAACAACAAACGATTTAGTCATTAATAATAATAGATTGACTCAAATGTTCTCATATATAAAGCAAGGAAAAAGGAATGGAAAAAAGGATAAAGAAAATAAAGATATCCGATCAAGTCCTGAAGATTTCAAGGAGTTAAAACTTGTACCAACACAACTTCAAGATGATAGCATTTATGGAGATATAGAAGATTATGTTGTCATTGATGACTCAGATGACGAATCTGATTGCATTATAATAATGGATCGGGGAAACAAAAAGGGCCCAATTGATCGTCGGGACACTTCTGAAGAATACGATGAATGCAAGAATAATACAGAAGCTTTATCAAAGACTGCCTTCCAGTGTGGTGTTAAGATGGTAAATGGTAGAAGAACAGGAAAATATAATAAAGAAAAGAATGAAAAAGCAAAACTAGACATCATAGTATCGCAAAGAATTCAGCAGATTATGAATAAAAGAAAATCTACATTTGGTGATGGAGGTCGAGCAATTAAGGTTCTAAGATGTTAAGAATATTATTTGATAGTTAAACCGTGCAGGTATCAAGATCTTGGTGTGAACATTTTCTTTAAAGAGAATTTCAATAGATTTTAAATAAAAATATAAAAATTAAATGTGTAATTATTTAAAAAGTATAAATAAAAGTGCTGTTTCAATGAAAACTTATGTGTTTTTTCTTTTCTATTAATTTTTGTTTACATTTAATTAAATGTTTAATCAAAGCTTACATAAGCAAATGACAACTGAAATCAAAATTTTTCGATCGTAAGCGTTGCGCGGTCTGCCTCATAATGCGGAGGTCTGGGGTTCGATCCCCCGTCGGGGAAAAACTTTTTCTGCGATAATAATTGTTAAGCATGCGAGATTAGAAATATTAATGTATTCTTCAAAAGAATAATTTAGTAACAATTCAAATGAATGTACTGCTCGAACTATTGCAACAATATTATAACAAATAATTTTATTAAAATTTTCATAAAAACTTTACAATATCGTTTCACGTGGAAATATTTGGCATTATTATATTAAATATATAAATATTTCAATAATAGCAACTGCAAAATATATCCAAAATATGTAAGTAAATAAATAAATCTTACAACGAAATCACAGATTAAAAAAGTAATGAAATCAAAGTAAAACAGTCAAGTTTTCAATTCGTAAATATTTTAATAACCAAAATCACAATTTACCAGGAGGGTCTCACTTATTTGGGTCACGGATTTTGTTCAAACTTTGGGATATGTTTTCTAATGTTAAAATATGAAAGATGCCGCGCGTATTCGGCATAACGCTCGATTCTTTCAAAGTTATGAGCTCTTTTATCGAACAGCTAAGAAAAATCGATTTTTGTTTAAACACATATAACTTTTCAACTATTAATTGTAGAGTATTTTAACTCCCGGCGTTTGGAAGGTGAGGTTAAACCCGATCGATTAAAAAAAAAGACATGCAAAAATCTTCATTTGTTCAGAAGTTATGGTCCAAAAAAAAAATGACCATAGCATAAAAAAATTTTCAAAAATTCATTGACGTAATTTTAGCTCCTTTTATTACAAATTTTTGTTTAGCTATATAACTTTTGAACAAATAAAGATTTTTGGATGTCTTTTCTTTTAATCGATAGGATTTATTAAATAATTTTATACATGAGAATTACAACTAATCCCTGGTTTATTTAGTTTAAAAAAATAGAAAACTTGAAAATCGAATTACCAAAGATAGTGAATAATAATAAATCTATTAAATACAAGTACCTTAAGAAAGATTGTTTTTTAATTGTTTTTTAAACAAAATGAAATGGGCCTGGCAAGTTACGTATAGTAAAATTATCATGACATTTATTTGTAATTGATCAATATATTACTTTGATTTCATTACTTTTTTAATCTGTGATTTCGTTGTAAGATTATTTATCTACTAACATATTTTGGATATATTTTGCAATTATCGTTATTGAAATATTTATATATTTAAACTATATTTACTATGTGATTCATGACATCATTGGTAATGGGAAATACATCAAACTCGCCTAACCTGTTACTTTGGTTCAAAGTTAATTTTTTTATAGATTATAAATAACGACTGCCTTTAAATTTAATAAGATTCCCGCAAAAGCGCAATTATAACGTTTCATTCCGCGGGCCCGCTTCCGATTCTCAAAAACTTATCACGTACGCCGGCTGCCGGACAAGCCGCTGATGAGAGTCAGGATCCACAACCGACGCAGGCAGTGCTGTACACCACGCGGAAAGTTTTTGTCGCCGTAACCCCCGTTACATCCGCGCTATCTTTTCAATTCTCATTCAAGCTCGCGCGCAACACAACGAGTTCTTCCGAGGCTCTCTCTCTCTCTCTCTCTCGCTCTTTCGAGAGAGCGTACATATTCTTCTTCAATTGTGCGGCGGCCGCCGCCTCCTCTGTTCTTTGCGCGAAATTTGTAAACCGAGCGCACGCGGAACCGTTACGCAGCATCCTTTGAATTAAATCGGGAGTCTGCACCCAGTGTGTGCGTGTGCGCGTGCATGCGTTCTCCGCGTGTCAAACGTTTCTATTCACGCGCCTTGTATATACCCGTGTACTTACTTCCGTTTTAATTCTCCTTACCCGGAATGGCGGAAAAATGCTAATGTCTTGTCTGCTTTCTTGCGCATTTGCGCCGCGCGCCGCGGGAACATGTACGTTTAATATCATCCTCGTTTTATAAAGGCGTTACTGCGCCGCTTTCAAAGAGGAGCATCGAATAATGCCGTAAATTAGATGGAATTTTCGCTTCTGCGAAAATTATTAGGATTTAAAGGCTTTTTGCAGTCGTAAAATTTAAATCATTTCGATGATGCAACGTTCGAAAGTAATTTATATGGAAACTCATTTCGGGAAGGCTTCAATAAAATTTTAAAACACTGCAATAATGGAAACGGTATTTTTCGACATCTTTAAACGGAATCAATCGCAGCTACTGTTTTATTGGAAGATTTTAGTCGCTTTTAAATTAGAATTGTATACTTTCAATAAAGTTTGTAAATTTTACCGGCACAGTAAGTATTTTTATCGTTAAAAAATTGTACTCTTTTTCACCATCGCACCTCAAAAGTTATACTACATGCTAAATCGCTCGTAGCAAATGCACGTTTACATTCAGCCGAAGATTCTAATCCGCGGTGGAGAGAGGAGCATCTCCAGAAAAATCTGAGTAACGTTGTTATAATAAACAAGCTCCCTGCTAATCTCGGGCTTTTCCCATATATCTGTGCTCGCGTGCTGTGTGTACGTACGTATACGTGCTGCACATCGAGAGGGAGTCTGGAGTCAGAGATTTATCGAAAGGAATTTAAAGAGCTGGATTTACGGAGACAGAACAATCGTTTTTCAGTGCTCGAAATATTGTGAGAGTCTTGTACTCTGGTTAAACGCCGTATAAAATCAACCGAGCCTTTAACAAGAGGAAATTGCGCAGTGCCTCGGATTCTCCCGCTCTTTGTAAATACGTCCGCGATTTATGGATCTAAACAAATGATTTTGAAAATGGCGCGCCTTTTGTGCTAATATTGTTCTCCGAGGCCAATAAGTGGCTGAAAATAGATTCTACTAATAAATTCGACTTCTTTAATACACTATTCGAGTAAGAATTTTATTATTATTATAATGTATTTATAGATCGAAATGGAACGTGAAACAGCGAGACAATAAAGCAACGGTAGATTATTCAACAAGTGTCATTGCCTTTTCATCATACATTCGCTGCGTCTGACATTACACACTGATGTTTTCAAGTTATTTATTATACTAGATTCTTGCAAAAAGGAGCGCAAAGAATTCGATTAAAATCAATGACTGGTACTCTATTCCTTTTACCCCAATTAGTCTCCTGCAGTCTCATTAAATTTCGATGGGTCCAAAATCAGGAAGTACCTCATATTTTCGTTAAAAACCTCCAACAGAATTTAATTGGCCCTGCGTGCTTGCGCCCTCGTACTCCTCGCCGGCGAAGCATGACCAAAATTATAAAAAACGCCCGCGAGATTCCTCGGGGCCCCGCGGTAGGCGGCCGCACTTGAAAATGTAGACTTACGGGACCGTAAGATTTATAAAGGCGAAGCCGCGGCTCGAGATGCTCGTCGTTACAAACGAAACCGTTGCGATAGTCGCGCGCGGGTAAAAAGTCCATGCTCTCTCCTCGCCGCAGAGTGCATCAGTTAACGCCGCAGCGTCAAAGGTACGTTGACTCCGTTCATCGGCTGCTCCTGCTGGTGCTGCTGCTGCTGCGGCATCGCGTGCGTACTATACGGAGAGCTCTCCGCGGGGACCACTGCGAGATCGATGATCCGAGGCTCCTCCACCTTGCCGTGCCGTCGTCGTCGTCGCTCGCGACGAAAGCCCAATGGAGGCCCGGCAACAGCCGCACGGGGGATGACGAGGCGCAATGATCGAATCCGCCCGGTCATCCGATCTCGACGGGGAGATAAGGAAAAAACGGCAGCCGCCCGGCAGAAACGCAAACAAGAGAGCCGGACAGTTAGCTGTACACGCGTAAATAGCGGCCGGATATCGATCGGGAATCGGAGGGGCGCGAAAGAGACCGGCAGGGGAAACGTCGTTTTTCAATTCCCGATCCTCGTTGCCGCGTCGGGATCTTTATTATGTCATTTTTGGCGCGCAAAGCGAGAGTAACGGAACTGGCCAACGGCACTTGGCCGGCGAGCTAATCGCCAAGGGACGTCAGGGCCTGCCGCGAGACTTTGAGAGCGTCCGCGCCGGCTGCAATTAAGGGAAAATTGCGAAAAGTAAAAGCTATTTTTCCGGCGACGCGGCCGGTTAATTCCCCCCGGCGTAATTACAATGCAAAAACGGCCAAAAGGAGGACGTATCGACGCGCGCCTCGGCCTCTTAATGCATGCGTGCACGCCCATTAAATCGGCTCTCGGGCGATTATTTTTTTCGAGGGCTCGGCGAATTCGCGCGCTCGACGCGTCTCGGCGTCTCGGGGGCTCGGGTCCACGACACTTGTGCAAAAGAAGGGAAAAAAAGCGCCCCGCGCGGCTCCCATCCTCCCTCCCTTTCTCTCTCTTTCTCCGGCTGTTCTCTTCCTCGCGGCTGCGCAGCCTCTTCCGCGCGAGCGAGCGAGCGAGCGAGCGGTCCATTGTTGAAATTTTTTCGAGGTTATTACATGCCGATATGTAAATGCAGATCCGAGGAGAGCTCCGTGCCGACGAGCCTCGGTCCCTTCATCGTCGTCGTCCGCCGCTCTCTCCGCACGTCCTTCTGCTGCACTCTCTCTCTCTCTCTCTCCTCTCCGGGGCCTCCTTCCATCTACCGTCGCGCGTTTTTTCTCGCTTTTTTAACTTCTTTCTCGGCGCGGTCCCGCATATACTCCGGGGTTTTCTGCTTTTCTTTTTTTCCCCCCTTCCGAATATTTTCGCCGCTGCTCTTCTTTTCACTCTCTCTCCTCCCTTCGCTAATTAACTTTTTCCTCCTTTTTCTATACGTATAGTTATTTTTCCTGAATTCGCAATTTTGCACATTCCCTGTACTCGCCTTTACCTCCAATTTTTCTTCCTCTTATCTGTCACTCTATCCACTCGTCTCTCCCTCCCGCGCGAACATTATATCCCTTTATTTCTCCATCTCTTTCTCACTCTCTTTTCCACTCCATCTTCCTTTTTATTAATTCCCCTTCTCCCTCGCATTTATCTTGTTCCTCGCTCGTTCTCCGTCTCTCCTGGCGTATACATGCCCCTTTCTATATATCTTTTCTCCTCTTCCATTTTCCATTGTTCCTTTTTGTCTGTTTCGCCGGTTAGTGCTCTCTCTCTCTCTCTCTCTCTCTCTCTTTCTCTTCTTCTCTGGCTCATCGCGTCTCGCCAGCTCGCGCCCGTTCGCCTTGGTCCTTCGCGCGCTCACCAGCATATCGGTTCGGGTCTTTAAGGTAGTTGTCGTGTGCTACAGTCCCGTTCAAAAGTTTACTTTCAACATTCTGACACCATCCTATATATACCCTATTCTTCGTTTTTAAACCCGCGCTCGACAACAGGACCTAAGCTCTCGACAACGGAAAGCCCAACTAGAGACGACGCAAACTTTTTGCGCGATATAAAAAAAAAATCGCTAAACGGCCATTTTTTCCGCCTCTGCATTATAGATCCCCCGAAAAATCGGTCCCCGCTCCTCCCGCGAAGGAGACGGCCCCCGAGTGCAGAATCTAATATACTCGGCAGCAAAGGCGCGTGCGTTCCGGCTCGAAGACAGGCTCGCTGCACAGGCCAAAGGACACTCAGGAGGAAAGGGCGGGGGAGAAGAGCCCGTCGCCGTTGTCGTCCGTCCGCGATCGCGTCTGGCGGCGGGCGGCGGGCGCTGACGTCGTCGCGCTCTCGGCTCCGCTGTGCTCTCCTCGGCCCACTCCTCGCTGCCGCGGGCCTCGCTCTCGCCTCGCTCTCGCCTCGCTCGCTCGGCGCGGGGCTTAGGTTTAGTCGGGCGCGCGACTCCTCCGGAGAACGGACGCACGCAGGACGGCGCGCAGCCAGCCGAGAAAAAGAGCCGGGCCCCGTCTCTCTCTCTCTCTCTCACTCTACCGTTGCTGCATGCACAGTGTGACAAAGTGCGCGAGCCGAGTACATTCGCCGATACATTTCGTTCGCCTGCGCCTTCGTTTGTCGAGAAAAGCCGGTGTAAGCGCGCGAGGCTCGCTTTCAATTAGGCCCGAGTGTGCATTAATCGGCGCGGGGATAAAGCCGCTCTCTCTCTCTCTCGGGGGGCAGGGAAGATGCCCCCTCGATTCCTCATACCGGCGCATCGCAACACGGCTTGCAATTAGCAGCGCAGCGGAGAACGACGCCGCGGCGAGCGGAGCCAGGGAAAAAGAGAGCAGAACTGCAGAAGCAGCAGCAGCAGCAGCCGATCGGTATCTCGGTCGAGGACCTTCCCGGCTAGGCGACGATTCCGCGAGGCACACACATACATCCGTACACAGAGAGAGACACGCGCACGCACACGATGCGCTCGACAAAGCCCGATTCCAGGCAAAGCTCGCGAAAGCCTCGGCTTGCACTCGACGCCGAGCCGCCGGTCATTCCCAGCTAAATCCCACACAGTCATCCCGGAATCGCGGAAGCCCGTGCCAGCAGCAGCAGCAGCAGCAAAAAGCTCGCGGAAGTCGAGCAACGATGACCGTAGCCCCGGCGGGGAGCTCCTGGGACTTGCGTAAATTCTGACCGCCGGAGTACAGCAGTATACAGCACCTTTTCGTTTTAGACACACATACATAAACTTTAAGGAATGCGCAGCAGTGCGGGCGGAGCGAGGCTCTGAGAGGCACAAGCAGCGACACCCACCGAAGATGAAGCTGAGCCCGATGATCCTGTCGGCGGCGGTGGCCGCCTCGGGCCAGTTCCTGCAGACGGCCTCGGGCCCGCGGCGCCTCGGCAGCGACGGCCAGCACCGGCAGCACCAGCAGCACCAGCCGCCCCTCATGACCGAGCACTTCCTCCAGCCGACGCGGCAGCCCGAGCTCGAGCCCGGCAAGGGCCACCAGCAGCACCACCGGCAGCAGCACCAGCAGCCGCCCGGCGACCCCCAGGGCGCCGCCAGCAGCATCGCCAGCGTCGTCAGCGTGCCGGCCTCCGGCAACCGGGGCCTCTCCGTCTACCAGCGGCCGGGGGGCCCGCCCTCGGCCACCCTCGGCTCGACCGACGAGCCCAGGATCCGAGCCACGCCGCACCAGCAGCCGCTGCTCCGGCAGCAGCCCTGGGCCCTGCCGCTCGCCGGGCTCAGCGCCGCCGCGATGCTCCTCATGGCCGCCTTCGAGATCTTCGTCCTGCTCAAGGTACGGACAAGGATTTGCTTTTTTTGTCCCAGTTTTTTTTTTTCGGGCACGTATCTCTCGTTGAGCTGCGGTTTTGGGATGGAAACAAAAGCTAATCGAATCGGTTCAGGGACGTGGGATTAGGCACAGGTCCCAAGATCGAGGGGACCCAAAAAATTCAAGGAAGCTTATAGCATTAGTAAGGGGGAACGAGGAAGAACGTTTACTGTCGATTGGATCAAATAATTGATTAAAATATTAATAAAATGAATTTCAGTTTTAAAAAGTTTAAAATACTTAAAAGTTGTAAGTTTTTTTTTTAAAAAACTAACGAGAAACTCGTCTGGAAAAAAATGAATAATAAAATAATAAAATTTGTACTCTCGAAGTATAATAGCGGCATTTTACCGACCAGGAAATCTCGGAAACCTGTTTCGAGAATTTTGATAAATTTGGTAATGATAGGTATGTCCGTGAGTTGAACGGCAGGAGAAGGGCCGGGATTACCTGTTACGAAATGAACAGGTAAATGAACCGATGATCCTCGAAGCAAAAATTCACGGGGGAATGCACCGAAAGTTTTCGGCCGTATGAATTTAAAAAAATATTGATTCTTTTGAAAAAAATTGTTTCTCCTCATATTCGTTCATTATTAAAATTTGTCAAAATATTAGAATTTTCGCATTTCGTCGGAACGAAGTGATTCGTTAAAATAATATTGGATAGTCGTTGTTTCCAGATTAGGTTTAAACGCAAGCTAGATTGAAAGTTTAATCATGCATGCGACTCGCGCGTTTATGAATGCAAGCGCAATGTTTCCTCTCTTTATAATTTGATAGTGTTATGAATCTTTAGACTTTCATTTTCTGCCATCGGAGTCACAATGTTTCATATAAAAGGATGAATTCACTTCAATGTTAATGTATATCACCCGTATCTGCATACAATAGCGGGATTGTTCCCCGTAGAATATGCTGTATATTAGTTTGATTTCACGATAATAGCCTTTTAAAAGAAATACAAAAAAAAGGATGGAAGTTTACAATCTGACGAATTTTTTGATTAAACGTTTTTGTCAAAATGATTTTCTGTGTTGTCACGCGAACAATGAACTTGGGTCGTTAAACTGTAGTTAATAACTTTGTAATGCTTCGAAGGCAAGCTTTATTACACAAATTGTAAAATCTATATACATTTTTAATGAAAATTAACATGATTTTTAGTAAACATAAATAAATGCACGAATAAGTTTATTTAACGTCTTCAGCTTCCGTATAAAAAAATAATCTGTAATTGACTTTATCGCATTTAAGAATTAACTAGACTTTGTTTTTATACCGGAATTCACAAGGTATCTTTTTATGAATAAACTTGATTCGCTCTTTACATATAGAAAAGCACATTAAAGTTACGAAACAAGAAATTGCTCGCATTCTTCCAGTAATTGTATACGATTAAATTTAACCTTTCTAAAATACTATACTCGGCCTCGTACTATTAATAAACAAATACGATGTTTTACCCCAAAAAAAAGACTCCTTCCATACACGGCACCTACATATCCGTAGCCGCACGCAAGAATGTCCGCAGACCACATCGATATCTCTCACATCGTCGTTTTGCAAAGCATCGACGAAAAACTGTCATAACTTTTTTAGAAACGCGCAGCAGTGCAAGGGCTCGGGCGGTGAAAAAAAAAAAAAAAAAAAAAAAAGAACTGGCCTTGATCGTCCGCTTTCTCACTTACCTCCCACCGTAAATGCGAAAGTACATGTAATATTAGCGTTTCGCTCCGCTGAAACCCGCCGGAGAACTTGAATGTGTGGCAATGAGCGTATAAGATTAGACGTTTTTACCGCGGGATAGGCTGATCATTATGGCCCGGTTCGGCCGATATTATTTTTCTCCAATTTAAACCGTTATTATCGGTCAACCTTTTGCCCGTACTTGTAACGGCTGGGCGTAATTTAGCGAGACGCGTTACGTTCAATGTCAAAGCCGTTTAAAAATCCTTATTGAATATAATAGTGTTGCGTCATGGCAGCTTTTACATATTTTATAGTATCATACGATACGAAGCAGGCTAAATCGTTGATCAATTATTTAAAAAATTGTGATTTCAAAATACGTAACGATTGATTGTAAGAGAGGACATTATAAAAAACTTTGATAATGCACAGGAACACTGCTGTATAGAATTTTCTTTGAAAATTTATGTCCGTTAGGCGTTCCAATTTCACTATTCTTGACATTTCTTGGAATATACGACTCTTTCACGAACAAGAACAACCTGGCGAGGTGAAAAAAAGTAGCGATACGTTATTCTTCACGTGGTATGAGTTATGATCGAACGAGAATTGCCGTATTTATTATTATAATTCTTGTTGGTTTATTATACTTTTTAGCGGTCTATCTTTCAAATTTGTTTAGAATCAACATGATAAAATGCAAAATTATTCGCCGATTTGCATAGAAAATTGTTTCTTTAATATCTATAATTGGCGACTCGAGTGGTTTCAGATTCAATACCATAAGTAATCATGCATTATTACATGTACGATTCAATCTAAATAGATACCATCGAATGAAAGTGAAACAGATTGAAGGAGATAATTTTAAATTTCATTTTCTGCTTCGAGCGTCTCGTATACTTTGCGGTATCAATCATTCTAAAGCATTGCAAATAATGCACACAATTTAAACAAATAATTAACAATACCTGCATTTTAAAACAAATCTTTTTTTATCGACGTCAATTTAAAAATCGAATCCCCGGCCAAAAATTTCATCTTTGACACGTTAGCCGGAGAAAGTTGTTTTTTTTCTCTCATACGAACACGATCGGACACGCGCGTAACGTGTAAAGATGTATCGAATCGATTATTGTATTGTTCAAACAGACTTTTGTATTTAGAAAGCGCGCGCGATACACGTCTCTCGCGACTTGGCGAGAGAACGCGAGGCGAGAGATAAAAGGACGAGGCGCCCATCGAGCGCGATACAAATCGGCGCGGCCGCTTGATTAATCGTCCCGATTAACGCGTATCCGCGTTAACGAGCACGGACAGCCCCGAGCCCACGACACCGAAGCCGTGCGCAGCGCAAAAAGCGACTCGAATATAAAGGTCGATTCGCGCGCTCTCCTGGTTTTCCGTCCGTCTTCGGTGGAACGCGCGCCGCGCGCGGGGGCAACAAGACCAGCGCGAAATTTCTCTCTTGCGTATACCCCGCGTGTAACCCTCTCTCCCCCGGCCCGTCTCTCTATCTATTCGGTATACACGTTTGCCTAACAAGAATCAATTAAAGCCAGTACGCATGACAAATTGTCGGATGGATAACGAGATAAAGTGCGCGCGCGCGCGCCGGGGAAAAAGCAGAGACGGAGAAGCCGGCCCCTCTCTCTCTCTCTCTCTCTCTGGCTTATAGCGTATAAAAAGGCGATTGGCTCGAAAAAGGAACTAGAGAAGAGAGAGAGAGAGAGAGAGACACGCGCGCAGCTGCACGGCGCAAGAAGCAAGTGAGGAAACACGAGAGTACCGCACGCCTGCGCACGCAACGCAGCGCGATGCGTCTGCATGCATTCGTATACCTTTTGACGGCTCGTACAATCGGAGGAGCCCTCGGCTCTTATCTCCAATATAATGCCCGGATTTATTTAAGATCTTATCTGCCCCCGCGCTCGCAGAGTGCGTGCGCGCGGCGTTATTTTGATTTCGCGCGGCCGGCCGGGATAAATGAAACGGGCGCGCGGGGCACGAATAAAATATATCTCAAATGCAATCTCTCGCGGCTTATTTTTCCTGTTTCTGTTTTTTTTTTTTTTTTTTTCTTTGATCCTCTGCTTCGAGCATCCCACCGGTGTATAACTCGTTTCGAAATGAACTTGTTTCATTATCAAAGAAATTTTATTTTCACTGCCTCGTTCGTTCGCCTGTTCCATCCGCGCGAGAGAGCCGCGCGCCTTCATTTTATTACATTGTCTTGGTATTTTGTTTATGCTGGCTCGGGCACAAGTATCTTTGATGCTTTCGTTAATTTACATATTTTCAGCCTTAAGAGTCTGACACCGCTGTTTCTATTGGGCGAGGGATTCTGGGTGCTTAAAAGTTGAAAAATTCATAATGGAAACTGGGTTTTTAAAGGTAAAAGACAAATTTCTATTTTCAGCGATTAGCAGATGTGCGAACGACTGATGTATGAAATTTCTATTTTGAACGGTCGACCAGATGGATGCTTGTGTTGTAGGACAATATTAGAAAAGTTATATAAACTCACGAGGAGAGTATCGCTTGTTTGGGTTCCGGATTTTGTTCGAACTTTGGGATATGTTTCTAATATTAAAACATTCGATTTTTCAAAAGTTATGAGTTCTTTTAGCGAACAGCTAAGAAAAATCGATTTTTATTCAATCACATATAATTTTTCCGGCATTTGAAAGGTGAGATCAAATCCTAATCCTTGGATGTCTTTTTTTTAATTGATAGAATTTGATCTTAGCTTTCAAATGCCGGGAGTTAAAATACTCTACAATTAACAGTTAAAAAGTTACATTATATTAAACAAAAATCGATTTTTCTTAGCTTTTCGCTAAAAGAGCTCATAACTTTTGAAAAATCGAGCGTTAAGCCGAACGCACGCTGCAATTCCTTCATATCTTAACATTAGAAAACATATCCCAAAGTTTAAACAAAATTCGTGACCCAAACAAGTGATACTCTCCTGGTCTGAGAAATATGTATCTGTTCTGACCGTGATATTGGCAATTTTTTGTATATTTATACTTTATAAATGTCAAAACTCGAAGGATTCATCAACTCTACAAAAATATAGTATGAGACTGCAATCGATTACGAATTTGGCGGCTTTTGGGTGCGCGACAATTTCGCAATGAATTGTTCGCGTCTTTAAAATTCACAATAGCCCGTAAAAATTAGCTTTCTTTTCGTTGCGCAACGGCCTATCGGACCGGTGCACTAAAACACTCCCGCTCCCAAGTTACACTTGAGAAAAAAGTCCTTCCCTCCGGCTCATAATGCACGCCCGCTCGAATTCCATTGTGACAGCGTCCCCCTCCCCTCCCATTAAGTTGTCTCCCATTGTGCTGTCACAATCGTTCAATTTTCGCTTCATCTCGTCCGTTTGCAATAACGGCAAGCCGCGAGAAATCGAGCTACCGGTTTTCCGACGTATCGACTGCATATCGGCCGCGGACTCGCCGCGAAAATCCGCCATCGCTCGATGAGCCGCGGCGGTTCGGTTATTATTATTATTTTTTTTTTTTTGTAAAAAACTGGGCCTTTATAGGCCTCCTCCATCTCGCGCGCCGAGCGTTTCAAGAGCTCGCGCAGAGAGAAAGAGAAAGAGAGAGAGAGAGAGAGAGAGAGAGAGGAGAGCCGCGGGCGCTGAAATTTATTGGAGCTTATCCGAGTGGTATATATAAAGAGGAAAACAATTTTACGAAGCCGCCGACGCTTAGCCGTAAAGATGCGGCGGGGCAATACTCGGGGCAAGCTCTATTAATTCATGCCCCCCCCTCCCCACCACCCGCGGCTCGTATATACCCGGCTTCTCTCCCTGCTTCTTTTCTTTTTTCCTCCTCATCTCCATCGCTGCGGCCCCGTGGCGAGCCATTCAAATCGCCATTAGTCCGACGCTCTTCTCCCGACGCGATCGCGTCTTCCTTTTATCCCTCCCTTGATTTTCCGTGACCGTTTTTCCGGCGATTCGGCCCGCCGCCTCGGCGGTATTTTTCACGCGCGAGCCAAAGACATCGTTCGCGCCTCGTAATCGACGCGGTGCGGTCGTTCTCTCTCTCTCTCTCTCTCTCTCTCTCTCGCGGGGCCACCGCGGGATAATAAAGTTTTTTGTCGCGGGCCGGAATGTCGCCGAAGCTGCGGGCGCAAAAAGTGCTGCAGCGCGCGGCCGCGATGTAATGGTTTACACGCCGCGAGAAATGGGGTTACCTATTTCACGCGCGATGCCGGCGATGCCGATAATCCAGTTACCGAAAGCCGTTTTGTCACTGAGATTTACTGCCGGCTGATTGTAGATTAATGATTTTTCGCGCCGAGCCTATTTTCTGTAGCCCTGTTAGAGTTCCAATGAATAGAGTGATAAGGAATTTAATGAAAGACCAAATTACGTTTGCTGCTATACAATCGATATTTATCAGGGGGTATAATAATTTTGATTTTTGCCACAAATAATGTTCGCAATTTGATTTATTGTTTAACGGTGCACGGCAATGTTGTTAAAAGTGCAAAGTGCGGTTTTTAATTTTAAACGGTTTTATTGTCGCTCGGTTTTATCCGCGGGTTATTGATAATATTTACGAGCGATTATATCATACAAAATTTTTAACTCATTTAGTTCTATATCCCAAGAGAGTTGCGCGAAGACGGAAAAAAAGGTGTCGTTAAAACAGGTTTTGTACCTTTGTAATATTCCGCAACAAGAAGTAAAGTAACAGTTAATGGAGATACTCGAATTAAATAATGATACTTATTAAATTTAAGAATAGCATTAAAGCGAGGATTAAAAATGTCAAAACTGCGCCGATAAAGCCAAAGGTTTTTACATCGGAACCCAATAAAAGTCGAGAGAAATCCCCCCTAAATATCCCCGGAGAGCGCAATAAAGCGACGCGGAGGCGCGGAATATCCCTGGGAAATCCGTCCGAATACAAAAAGCCATGGGGACTTTCTTCGAATCGGCCGACTCGCCGAGGCCCACCGCCACGGGCGCAATTACGACCCGCGGGGAAACTCGAGCGCCTCCACTCTCCGATGGCGTCCAATAAAGTTTCGCCCGCCAAAGAAAAGGAAAGCCGGAGCTCGTCGTACAGCGACGGGATATAATATGCTTTTCCCCCGCCTGAGAGAGAGAGAGGAAGGCTCGCATGAATAATAACGGGCGATAAATGATTTACAGGCGAGAGCGGCAGCGCCGAGCAGGCGGCATCTGTTCCTCGGGCAGGCCCTGCTGCTGGGCCTGTTCCTGCTGGCCGGACTCTCGGCGGCGGCCTCGCTCACGGCCAACCCGATTTCCTGCGCGGCCTTCCGCCTGGTCGGTCTTCCGGCGGCCCTCGTCTTCGCGGCCCTACTCGTCAAGTGCGTCTTCCTACTGTCGCTCAACAGCGGCGTCTACCTGCCGGCTCCTTATCAGGTGAGTACACTGACGCTTCTTTTTCTTTTCTCGCGTGTCCTCTTTAAATTTACACGAGCGCGAGAAGGTGGACGCGCGGAGAGTCTCTTTGATTGTGAATGCACTGTTATGCGCTGGGTTATCTAATAGTCCGACGACGGAAGGGACTTGTCCGTGTGCTTTCGCGTGTTAACTCGAGTGAATCCGGTTTGTTTAATCAGCCAGTGTATAAATGTAAGCTCAATATTATCTAAAGCAACGTTTTTCCCCGACTTTCCCAGGTGCGTAAATGAGTATTTTTTAATATTTATAAGATAAGTAATTGCAAAAATTAGAGATCTCTCGGCGTGAGAACTGTTTATACGTCCGAGGAGTTTTTTTTTTTTTTTTTTACAACGTCGAGCACTTTATGCAGCCGCGTTTTAATTCGCTGCCGACTTTACAAACATCGCCATTAAATGTAAATCAATTCCGATCCGCAATCGAGTGCAATTGATTTATAAATTTTTCGCAAAACGGCCAGATTCACAATTCGCCGCCTTCTCGGAAGCAGCGTCGCGCAATCGAGCCTCCGGAGAACAATTATTATTATTTATTTCTCCTACGATGCATTGGGCAAATACCGGCCCCGAAGAGCCTCGTCGTCGCCACGGGTAACTCTTGCGAATCAGAGACAATGGGGCTCTCGTCGCGATGCCGTAACGAGCCCGAAGTCGTCGAAGCAGCGTCGAAAAGTAGGCCGGCGCTCCGCGGCTAATGCCCGAGAGCCGACCTTTTTCGGTCTCGCGCGCGGACCTTGCGAAATTCACCGCGGGTCCCTTCCCGCGCAAGTATCATCGCGCCGCGATCGCCATTTGTATACCTTCCTTGCGATTATGCAAAGGCCGAATATTCTAATTAGCCGGATGCGGAGAACTCTAATTCGTTCGCGCTCTCCGATGCTCGGAGGAAGATATAGATGCTTAACCGGCGCAGGAACGACCTCGTAAACCGACCGCGAGGATTCGTTCGCCGCGAGTTTCGATACTTTTTCGGAAAATCGTAATTCGTTCGCAGACGGAAGGATCGGACGATAAGGGCGAGCGTAGTTACGGGCGGAAATTTACCGTCGGGGGAAACTTAATTATGATTTAACTGACGTGCGCGAGTTGCCGCGCGGCGCGGGCTCGTTAATCTTTGGTAAGTGAATGGCGTTTGCTAATAGCTAAATTACATGTCCTTTCGTATAAATGCCTGTCTTTAGAAAAGATTACTGAAATTTAATTACCTTCAACCGGTGAAATCGGCCAATGTTTACTAACGAGCGTCGCGCGAGGACTTTTTTTCGCGTTACCTCGCCGGCGAGATAAACGCTCGGCACTTTTTCCGGATAAATAACCAGTTAACTAATTTCACGAGTTAATACTCAACGAAAACTTGTCGATTTTTCGGCCGTCGAAACGAACTCGGTGATTAATAGATCGTCCGCAGAGAGAATTGTAAAGCGGATCCAGCCGCGAGAGAGAGAGAGAGTCGATAGATTTAAATAATGGCACCGCCGATTTACCGTTGCAACTTATTAAGAAAATAATGAAACCGCTGTACTCCTGTAGGACGGGCGAAAGATGCCGACGTCGGTAAGAAAGGCATAACGGCGATCGTTGTGCGCGTCCGAGCCGAGGAGGACACACATCCTCCTCCGCTGCGGAAGAGAGCCGCGCGGCGCAGAAACAAGCGATTCATTGAAGCTCTCGGCCGCGCGTAATTTATTCGTATATACACGTACACGCGCAGATCGGCGCGGCGGGCAGGGAACAAGTCCCGCGCGTTAAAGAGCGCCGGCGCAGGAAACATTGTCGTTAAAACGAATGCATCGCTACTCTCGCGGGGCTCCGTCAAAGCGAGAGAGGGAGAGGAGACTCGTCGGTGCGGCCGCGGCGCGCGGAAAAGCTCCGAAGATCTTCTCACGGATATCTCGGCGCGCGTTCGGGCTCCTCGGCCTCTCGCGAAATTTATATACCGAACAATGAGCCCCGGCCAGCGCTTACATTACGCGAGTCGGAACGGCGCAAAATAGGCGGCGCGGCATACGTATACATGTAAAGGCGGCGGAGAGGTCGTTGTTCAGCTGACTCAATTACATTAAAACAGGAGGAAAAGCTTAAGGCGCGCGCGGGCGCGTACATACAATGGTGCCCGCGCGCGCGCTTGTCTGTGTGTGCGTGTGTGTGTGTGTGCGTGTCGTGTCCCGCGGGGCGATGTTTAACTCTCCGTGGCGCGAATCTGGAATATCGCGTGCACGGCCGCCTCGCGGGCTGGGGAGCTGTGTGTAATGTATGCGTCTCGTGTGTCCTCAGGCGCTGGTCCTGGCGTTCGCCGTGCTGGTGCAAGTGGCGATCGTGGGCCAGTGGCTGTACGTCGAGCCCCCCGCGGTCGTCCAGCCCCAGCAGCCGCCGAGGCTCGATCGCTCTCACACGATAGCCACCTCCTGCAAGACGCCGCTCGGCCAGACCGTCGCCTCCCTCGGGTAAGTTGCTCCTCTCTCTATCTCTCTTTCTCTCTTTCTCTTCCTCTGCCTTGCCCGCGAGCCGCGCAATATGCTAAATGACACTTCTACTTTACGCTATTGACTCTCGCGCCGCGCGATAGCTTCCATCATTTTCCTTCGGCTATACGCAGCTGCCTTCCTTTTTCGAGACGCCGGAGACGGATGGCATTTTAATGCGAGAATAATTGCCCGCGTTTAGCTTCGGATATATATATATATAAACAAGTTTATTTATTGTAGCAATGATACTTTACACGCAATCTCGGTGTAATTGCTTAATGCTGCCATATTTTATGGCTTGACGATTAAGTGTAAGGCCTATTTTTAGACGTTAGAGCTGATATTAAGCTTTATTAGATGTGATAATATAAGCTCTGATGTTAAAAAGTAAGCGCTAATAACGCGGTTATTGCATTTTATGCCACGCAGACGGCTGCTTCCTCGTTGCGGCTAAATCAGAGTTACGAATATAATTCAACTTGACTAGTCGATTTGGCTTCCGTCCAGAAGTGAAAATCGTATAATAACTCCGAGTAAAATCCAATTAAAACGCGTCAAGATCAGCCGGTAAAAACGAAAGCGCTCTCGGCCAAGGCGTCCCCTTTCTCAAGCGCGAAATTAACTCTGAAAATTGTCGCCCCCTCCACCGTCAGGTACCCGTGCATGCTGCTGCTGGCGGTGACGTGTCTGGCGATCCGGGCTCGCGGTGTCCGCGACAACTACCGCGAGTCGACGTTCATCGGCCTGGCGGTGGGCCTGGCCCTGCCCGTCTGGACGACCGCGGCGATCGGCTCGTTCGTCGCCGGGGAGCCGGAGCGCGAGGCCTGGCTCGCCTACGGCCTCCTCGCCACGGCCTACCTCGTCTTCCTGGCCATGTTCCTGCCCAAGGGCCGCCAGCTGGCGGCGCTGAGCCGCGAGGGCACGAACGGCGTCGTCACCGCGGCCACGATCCGGGCCCAAGAGCGGGAGGAGAGACTGAGCTCGCTGCCCGGCAGCGGATACTCGCCGTCCTTCTTCCACTTCAAGCCCGCCGAGTCCAGCCTCAAGAGGAAGATGCACTACCACAGCGCCGGTGAGAGAGAGAGAGAGAGAGAGAGATTGCCTTTTGCTCCTGGTGGCTTTTAGAGGGTTTAGAGCTGCTGCTGCTGCTGCTGCTGCTTTGCGCGAGTTGTGTAATGGGGGAGCTTTATGTTGGTTTAGCGAAATGGATAGCTCGGCGAGTTCGATATTAGCGAGGAATTTATTTCTGTCTGCCGGGAATCGAGGGAACTTTTTGTTCGGGTAATGGATATTATTAAGTTGCAGTACCGGTTAAAGCGCTTTTCTTGTCGGGAAAGTTTTTAGCTCGCTTTCAAATATATAAACGCGGAGATAAAGTTATTTATGAGTTCGGGGATCTATTACTGTGTTGTACGAGCAGTAAATGTTAAATACAGAAAAGCTTGGGTTTCAAAACTTGTTTTTTTTTATACTGTAAACGGCAAATACATTCAATGTAACATGTAGAAGACGTTCGTGTATTGAAAGAACGAACAATAAGTCGGGCAATAAAGAAAAGTATTTTTGTATAATTATTAAATAATAGATATTTTCATAATTCTGTTATAATTATTACTGGTGACTCTTTAAAAAGGGGTACAAAAACTTTATGTATTTTTGCTTTTTTTAATAATTTAAAATGAGAACAATTTAAGTATTTTAATTGTAACAGTTGAATAGTGTAATAAACTATAGCCTAATTAAGTTTTGTAGCAAAAAACAATACTAAAAGAGTTATTATCTTATCAATTATTCATTCTCTTATTACTTTCGTGTTTGCGTTCATTCCTTTTAACCACTTTCATAGATGGAAACAATATTTTACTTTTTTGTGTACATAAAATTACTTTCCAAGATTTTAGAAGATAAATTATATGATTTACAAATACTTTTTACCACGATGGTTAAAGACTTGAATTACAAATATAATTTTACAAAAATTAAAACCATTTACGTATTTCTCTAATTAAATTAAGTCAATTGCACTTTCACTTTTCTTACTGGAAAAATTAAATGCTTATTTCCACGTAACAGTTTGGAATGCTTAATGTAGAATACAGTGCAACAAGTATTGCAATGATATAAAAACTTGCAATTTACAACATCTTAGTTGGAGCAAATTATGTTTAAAATAAAAAGAATTGACATTTATTATTTAAGAAAAGAAAAAAAAGTTGCAAAATATTTGTCAATGTTCTTTGAATACCGTAATAAAAATGTATTATTATTTCTTTTTAACATCCATTTAAACTCTTTTTATGTTTCTATATTAATTTACATGAAAAAATAAAATTCTTTACAAACAAGGGCATCCTAATTATACTAATTTTAAGATCAATCACATATAATTTCTTATAGTTTCTGCATTAAAATTTCTCCTAGTGCGTGCAAATTGTAATTAAATCCAGAAATAGTTATGCATCTGTACTTTTACTAATAATTTTGAATTATCATTAATTAACTTACATGGCACAAATTTCGTGCAGAAGATCTTATTATCAGAGTAGTTTGGAAATAGTTGTACACATTTGTAAAATTATTATTACGCGTAGTTAATAATTAATACAGAACTAACGTAGTGCTTAACTAATTTCAGATCGAGTAGCGTTGGTATCTTCAGGGATTCCAGGATGTAATGCATGCAGGCACGGTGGCAGTCCCGTCTATTCCGAAGGCACTTCTGCCTCCAATTTCGAACATATGCCATGTACGTACAAATATCATTCACCCTGATAATTTGCTAGAAAAATCAGGCTTTTGCGATTCAATTATCATAAAGTACTTTCTTGGATCCTAATATTTGTATCAAATTTCACAGCTTGTAAAAACGTTTAAATATATACTTTTGTATAAAAAATCACACCGTCCGTAATCATAATATTTGTAAAGGCCGAGATACGCTCGGGTCACAATTTCAAGTGTTTAAACAAGACGTCTCTGTTTGTACACTGATACCCGCAGACCGAGACGGGTTTTTTTTCAGGTGCTTAACCGAGGGTTCGCTTTTTTTTTCTATTTACTTAATCTCACTTTACTTATCGCAGCTTCCTTTCCAAATAAAAACAGAAAGACCGCGGTGGAAACCTTGTTCAGCTCTAAAACAAGTCCAATAAACTGCTAAAAATTTGATTTACACCGTTTTTACCGTATACAACCTTCGCGCGGAGCGATATCTCGTCGCCCCCCGAAAAAAATCTAACAAAATGATCGCTCCTTGCATCGCTAACCAGACTTAAAGCAATAAACTATCGAATCAGCATACCCCCGGCTTATAATCGGCTTCCACAAAGTACATCGCGGTGTATTAAATTCTGCCAAGCAAATTAATTTCAGCCGCCGCCGCCGCACAATGCTCGAAGCTTTCCGCGCTGGAAAAACGTAGCAAAAAAAGAAAAAAAGAGGAAGCCGGGCACTGCACGCCGCGCGCTCTTATTTTTCGCGTTCTCATTGAATTACCGAGGGCGACGAGAGAGCGGCTCTCCGCCTCGGGGCAAAGAAACGCCGTAGGAGGAGGAAGAAGTAGCCGCGCGCCTGCACGCTTAATAGCGGCGCGCCGTATAAAGCCTTTTATGACGACTCGGGAGACGCGCGCGGCGGGGAAGCGTGAATTTCATTGCCCGCGAGGCGAATTGTTTGGGCCGCGCGGCAATCTCTCTCGGGGCGGGGAGAGAGAGAGAGAGAGAGAGAGAGAGAGAGATAGACCGTACTTGCATCCGACCTCCATCGGCGACGAGCTCGAAACCACCGCGCGCGGAGGAGATCGTTCGCGGAGCGCATGCAAATGTGCACTCCGCGGATTATAAACTCGCGTGTCTGCGGGGGGATTTTATGGCGCGAGAGTAGCCGCGCTCGCCTGTTTTTTTTTGCCCTCTCCGCGCGGCGCTTTTTCTGCTTTCGTTCCTCCGACGCGAAAACAAGTCGCGCCACTTTCGTCGTCGTCGCCGCGTCTATTACCGACCGATCTGCATGTAGTACGCAGGATGCTTCATTGACGGGACTAACGAGTCGCGATTAGGAGGATCCTCCCGCTCTCTCCGTACGGCGGAGATGATTGCCGGATCGTTAGAGACGGGAAGGGGAGCGTCGACGCGCGATTTGCGCGAAATCGACAAGAGCTGCCTGTCGTGTAATGAAAGTTTGTATTTCAATTAAGCACGCGTCGTTTAGCGCGATATCTCTCTCTCTCTCTCTCCTCCGATATCGCTTCTCTTCCGCTTCGTCGGCTGCCCGCGGCGATGCGCTAAATCAGCTCCCCGCGCGTTTTTTTTTTTTTTTTTGCACCGTGGCTAATAGTTATAGGTAGGTCACTTTTACTCGCGAGATTTATAAAAGCCGGCCGCCGCCGCGCGCTGTTGAAAAGCTTTATAGAGGAGTCGAGGCGCGCGCGCTCGTGAAAAGGGAAGATTGCCGAGAAATTGATTGGCCATTTGAGAATCCGTATATTACGGACGATGAAAGCGCATCGCTTGATGCCCCGTCTCTGTAAATATTTGTAATTAGTTTTTCAACCGACGCTCGAAGCTCGAGCGAATCCTCTGATGCGGACGTTCTAGAAACGTCAATGCCTCGGGTGGAAAAGTGGATTTTTCAAGCAATCGAGCTTGGCGTACGAGTTTTTAGTATATAGATTCGTATCTACCGCAGGATCATTTCATGCCTTCTGAGTGTATCGCCATGGAGCTGCAGGGAAGGAAATAGTTTAAATTAAATGCAAAAAAAAAAACAAAGAAAGAGAAAGAGAGAAAGTTCTCAACCTCTTAATTCATGACTTCGTTGCTCTTTGAATTGTAAACAAGGAATGATGGAAAGCGGAAGGAAGTTCCGTTACCTGTTATGACCTCGTCGAGGCAAAAAAGTAGATTTAATTCTCATCAAGCCTGAAGTTACGTTCCTCGTTCTAAATGAATGGTTTCATCCTTTTTCTTACACTTCTTTTCGTCTGGCGAAAAACTAATTTATAGTTCTACATAAAAGTATATTGCGAGATCGTTACCGCGTCTTCTATTTTTATATCTCAAAAATATAATGTAATAAGTCGTTTTTATACCAGATTCAACGAAAAGTATTACGCATTTATATTGATAATATAAAGGTTTTTTATTCAAGCAAAAATCCCGACGCTTAAAAACAACTCGCGCTCCCCAACGAGTGCGTTCGCAATAAAAACTCAAAACGTACAAAATACTTTATGCATTCTCTAGTTTCCGCGAGCGTATCAACGTTCCACCGGGCGATAAATTACCGCGAGTCACGTCTGTCGCAGTCGTTCGTAATTTGATCTGATTCGCTCTGGGCATAAAGTACGAAAATTTATCGCCGCGCGCGGCTCGCTCTTCCTCTCGCTCCGCGACGTTTCGAGACGACGATAGGCATCGAAAACTTTCGGACGGCTGCTAGGTCCCCCCTCCGATTAATAGTTTCGCCGAACCTCCGCCGCGGATGGCAGCTGGTTTCGCGCCGCGCCAATAAGGCGACCCGCACGCAGGATTTTTCCCGAGGAGTTGGCATGGTTTATGTGACGTACGGAGGTACGTACGTACGCCGGGCCGTCATGCGTCCTTAGCGCGTCTGCATCCGGTCTTGACCGGCGCGATTCTTCCTCTAACTTCTCGAGTTACAGTTATACTTTGAACGTTTATTTAAAACTAGCGAGTCTTTTTTTTTTAGCTCGCTCGCTGTGCCCAGGCTACAAATCTTGGGAGGAATAAAATTTTTATGGGTTAAAAATTTCGTATTTCAAGCTTCTTGGAAAATGTACGCGTCAAAATATCATGTTCGGACAAATTAAACACTTCGAAAGGAATTGAGTAACAAGGCGCTGCGCATAATTTGTATACTACTATCCCACGCAATTATCACAGGAAAAACGACACAGCAATTCCGACGTCCCAATTGGCGCGTTATCCCGAAAAAGCCTCGCTCTCCGAAACGAAAACAAGAGCGCCCGAATCTACGCCGCCGAAACGCGCGACCTGTCACGAAGCGAACGAGATAACCATCGTCGAGCGAGGAAAAAACACGGAGCGCGCGGCACGTAGCACGCGGCATTCGCGTCGACAGCGTTTCCCGGCGTTAAAAAAAAAAAAGCATCCAGGCGCGCGCCTCGTCATTCATAAAATCATCGGCACCTTTTTCACGTCGCTCCTCGGCCTCGCGCGCATATAAACCCCCTCGACTCGGCTCGCGCGCACTTTCACGCTCGGGGGAACCTCCCCCCTCTGCGCGCTACAAAAAACGACTGCCCGAGCTCGCGGACGGATTCCGAGAGAATTGCGTCCGTCTCGGCGATACGAGCACGCGATAATACGGAATAAGTGCGTGCCCGTCATATAATGCGATGCCTTTTACCGTAATGCTCATTATTAGCGGCGACGCGCGTCGCGGGACCGAGGAGAGCCGCGCGCGCACGAGGCGAGGAGAGGACCCCCTCCGGATTCGCCGCTTCGCCGGCCTCTTGATGACTTTTCTTAGCCGCGAGAGGCCTTCGCCCTCCGCGGAGAGCTGCCGCCTGCGTTGTTTTTTTTTTCTGGCGTTTAATTAGTGCGTGGGTCACGCTGCGACAATATAAATGAAAAGCCTCGGGGGTTAATTAAGTTTTGCGGGCTTTGCGGTCGGGACGAGGGAAGGGGAATTTTATCGGGGACTCGCGGCGCTGGGGCTTGAAAAAAGTTTGAAAAACGCTGGTAAAACGTCGAAGGAGAAATAGAATTTAGTAAATAAGGCTGGGCTCTTCGGGGCTGTAATAATAATCTATAAGTAACGCGCGAAAGCAGTTAGCTCGTTTTGCATTTTTATGTTGCTTGTACGAGAGGAAATTCATTTATTAGTTAGTTTTCCGCGCTTCGCAATTACGAAATCGTTATCTTATTATCGTTAATTGCACTCTTAAAAAATATGCATTCCGCGCAATATTATTAATAAATTTTCGAACATTTAACGCTAAATACTTATCTGAAAAGATTTCCGTGCGAACACATACTCGTCTTACCATATTCGGCTAATTCTACTTATACGCACGAGCACTTTTCGCATATTTTATTTTAATAATTTCAACGGAATTTTATTAACTTGGAATGGAAATTTTTATCAAGTCTCAAGTAAATTTGCCAGTTAAACGGTTACAGAAATTCCCTGTACGCCGTTTAAAAGATATTTAATTTTTCGCGGTATCGATTTAAAGCCATTACAGTGTAATCTCGGAACGTCTATAATTTGCAATTTATCTAAATTATAAACCAAATCTAATTATAATCTAGCTATTGCTTTTATTACAGCTAATATCGTGTAATATTGTTACTAATTATCAATAGATGCAAAGTTTATTTGAATAAAAATTATTTTAAAAATGAATGACAAAGTTCGATTAAAAAATTTAACGTTAATTTAGGCACTTTTCTGACATCACGTTTTTCTTTTGCAGATCTTCACGGACCAATGGAAACATTCGTCCTACCGCCAGGAATGTACTTGAGGCCAGAAGACACGGGAAATTTGTACACAACCCTCTCTGCCAATCCAAACGTATTTTTTCAGAGAGCTCATCCAGGAATGATGTATTAACCGCTATGCAATTCTTATTATGAAATTGCGATAGTTTAAAGTTGCGATTGTAAATATAGCATTTCATACGCGTGTAATATATTTTAAGTTTTTTTGTAATAAGATAGTACCTACTTTACATTGTAAGCTTAAGTCGATATTTTAAATTAAATTTTTCTATAATAAAGTGTATGTCAATAATAAAAAAGAAAAAAAAACTAAAGTGTAATTAGTGTGCATGATCAATTATTTATTCCCTAAAGTTAATGAAGTTATTAAAATTTTATTATCGAATAACAATACGTTTATTATTACTATAGCTTATTTTCATAATATTTACATAATTTATGCGTTACGTGACGTTTTAATCGTTCCACTTATTTATTCATTGTATGCAAAACATCGATAATTAAAACTGAGATCGCGCATCAGAAGTTTAATTTAAATAAGACGTAAAATAATGTTTTGGACCTAAAACTTTGTTTGTGCCCGTAAGGTTAAGAAGAAAAGCAAGTTACGTCCTTTGGAGAATTTCCGCCGGGTCGGAAACAATTAATAATCGTTAGGTAGGCAGGTAGCAATTTCATGGCTTGCAGAAAAAAAGTGATTTCCCGTCGCGATGCCTCTCATAGAAATCGCCATGCTAATTCGTCTCGATTGAGATGAGACGATGCTCCTTAATAAGTGTGTTTCTTGGTCAGAGGCCCATCCTTCGGTGGTTTTCTTCGCGCTTTCACGAGAGCGTAAATTGTTTCCAGTCGAGCGCCCGTTCGAATTCCGCGGGCTCGGGCGCATGCGCACCAGAAATCTACAGGTGCTGCGCGCGCGGCTTGTGTTTCCCTGACGTCACGTGGCGGCTCGCCCGCTCGACGCCGCGAGCCAGCCACCAGCCAGCAGACAGAGACGGCAAGTAGTTTTCAGCTGTCATCCGACATGGCGTGGTAGTATTCTCGTCTCGTCACCCTTCTCTCTCTCTCTCTCCCTCACTGTCTCTCTCTCGATCTCTTGATTCTGCCTTTAATTTTCCGGGTTGCGTAAATAGTTCGACCTTGCGACGCTTTTGAATTTCCCGCCGTGATTCTCGGAGGGAAATAATGCGCTGCTCAGCCTTTTGCCAAGCCGTCGGAGGAGCGTTTTGGATCGGGAGTGCGCGTATTTTAGTCGAGTGAAATCTCTCCGGCGCGCGCGAGAGTTTCCTCACATGCTCCTCCTCAATGCCCGAGTAAATATGTGTCAGGTGGTTCATTTTTTATTCCAAGCTCGACTCTGACCCATCCTTCGTTCTTTCGAGGCTCGCGGACGCTTGATTTCGTAATTCGATCTTTTTTCCTCCAAGACTGGATTTGAACCGTTAGGTATTCGAAGAAAAATGGCAATGTCCGAGGCACGACTCAAGTAAGTATCGTCCTTTAAGCTCTCTATTCTACAGATATAATCCTTTCACTTCTGTGTACCTATTAGATAGATTTACGATAATTACAGTTCGATACATAGAAACATATTGTATTTTATTACGTTTTTTCCAACTGTTAAATCTTCTGTTGGGCCTTTTGGTTGTCATGACAGTAAATCAACTATTTAATAATTTACTATTGCATTGTAAAAGAAGCTAATGTGCAATTGCTTAGTTCTACAAATATATACATGTTTTTATTAAGTAAATTCATTGATTGCACAAGGATTAAATGATTGTTTCCGCTGAACTGCTTTATCAACAACATAAAAAGTTTTTTACATAACTTTAATGATACATCAAAACAATACAATTTAACAATGATATCATTGCACAAACAGTTATTGTTTTCAAGCTTTTAATAACAATAGCATTCTAGAGTCACTGCAGAAAATAGTAAGCCTGTGCTTTTATTTTTTTTTCAGATTATACTTTGTTACATGGAACGTAGCTACAAAATTTCCAGAGCAGGATCTCCGTCACTTACTAGGGCTAAGTCATTTTGCTACCTCCAACCAGTTACCAGATATCTACATTATTGGGTAAATTGCATGTGACTAAGAATTATAAGTTGCTTCATGCGATGTGAAGGTCAGATTAGTTGTTAACTTCTTTAATTTATTATTCAGCCTACAGGAGGTCAAGTCTCAGCCTCAAAATATGATTCTAGATATTTTTTTTGAAGACCCATGGACAAAATCGTTTAGGTATTTTAAAATTATTTAATTAAGAATCTTTATAAAAACTTGGTTACTATAACAAACAATAATTATTATACAATTTTTAATTCTAGGGAAGTGTTGAAAGACTTTGATTACGTAAGATTGAAAACCCAACGGTTACAGGGTCTTGTCTTAAATGTCTTTTGCCTTAGAAAGCACATAATGCATTTAAGATCAATTGATACTCAATATACAAAGACTGGTTTTGGAGGAATGTGGGTGAGTAAAAATCTGTTGAAGACCACTATCAATATTCAAGTATTCTAAATATAATTTTATTTTGTAGGGAAATAAAGGTGCTGTCAGTATGCGTTTTAATATTTATGGTGTTAATATATGTTTGGTTAATGCTCATTTAACACCACACGATCACTTATTAGCTGATCGAATAGCAGATTACAATACTATAATAAAAGAACATACATACAATGTGCCTAACACAAGTAACATTCTTTTCCATGAGTATGTTTTTATTAAATGAGCAAAATATTTTATTCATTTTCAGTAAAATAATTATATAAAACTAAAATTTCGATTGTTTTTAGCTATGTTTTCTGGATTGGTGATCTAAACTTTCGTATATCTGAGGGTTTGTCTGTAAATGATATTGATGCACTTGTTAAAAAAAATCAATTAGATGTACTTTTAGAAAAAGACCAATTAATACTGACAAGGGCAAAGGGAGAGGCTTTTGCTGAGCTCTCCGAGGAGAAAATTACATTCCCCCCAACTTACAAATATGAATTTGCCTCTCAGGAATTTGATTTTAAGTAAGTAGAGATGTTATTACTAATGACTAAGTAGATGTAAACTTTTTCAAATTTTTAACTTCTTGTTGTAGGCGTAGACCATCTTGGACAGATAGAATTATGTATAAAGTAAATACTGACGTATATGAAGATGTTAAATTAAAGGCTGTGCAATATACTTATAAAAGTCATCCCAGCTATGTGCAATCTGATCATAAACCTGTTAGTGGAGAATTTGAAATTGTGATAAGATCTACACTCTCTGAAAATGGAGTTGAATTTGATCCAATTAATGCTTGGTATATTGATGAAGAAAATGCCGTTTCTTACAAATTTTTGGGTGAAGGAAAATCTTGCAGCAGCGACTGGATAGGACTATATGCTGAAGGATTTTCGAGCTTAGATGAATATCTTGTGTACGAATATATTGGGCGAGGTAAACATTAAGCACCTTCTATTTTATTTTAATTAAAGAAAAATTTACATTTAAAGTTTATTTGCTAAATACAGTATTATATAAAGAGCTAGACAGTTTTAATTACACTCTTATATATAGAGCTAAATTTTAATTTAATAATACATTTAAACAAATAGGTAAACAGGTATAAAAAAACATAAACATTATGTTATGGTTTTAGTAAATTTTATTAAAAAATGGACAAAGCTTTTCTATAATAATATTAACGCATACAAAAATTTTAGGAAAATTTGAATCTGTTACAGATACAGAGCCTCATGAAGCTACAGAAAAAATCGATTTTAGTGATACTTCTATTCGTTTGCCTGGAATGTATCGCTTGGTTTACATAGCTCAATGCGGTGACCTTATGGAAATTTTAGGAATGAGCCCGCCTTTCCCTGGACAACGGCGACAAACCTGACAAACAAAGAAGATGCTACCTCTACGATAGTTACCAGTCAGTTGATCGCGCGGATTTCCTATATAAAATTAGCTCATGGGTTTCTCGCTTGGCAGTTTGCTCGGAACGCTTCTGCACGCGATTCTTTCAGAAAAGAAAGGGGGTTGGGAAGAAAGGAAATTGGAAGAAAAAAATCGGAAGCCTCGCAATTTGTGCGTTAAATGCGTTTAACGTTATTTTTGGTACCTGGTTTTTCGAGTGAAAACCTCACACTCGGTCTTATTATTCAGAGCTTATACGTAATAATAATTAATGACGCGGTAGAATATGCGTCCTCTAATCGCTTGTGGAAAGAATTTAGATACTTATATTTCTTTTACTTTTATAGATTATGACTAGTACAACAAATGAACAAAGTACATTCAAGTGCAAAAAAATACGGCTGGAGAATAGTATTCTTATTTTTACATTTGCTTTAATACCGTATTTTCGTAGGGAACAAAAGATCGAATGAATTTTGGTGAATGAAAAATTCAAAACAAATTATAAATTAGCGAGGATGTTAGAGCAATAAATAATCTTTACGTTTAAAGTTTTCATTTAAAAAAAAAAAAAAAAAAGAAAACATTAAATGTTTTATTGAATGAAAAGTTATATAAATACATAATAATCTTATTTTGATTAAAAACTTATAATAATTTATAGAAATTGATTTTGTCTTTGACCCACAGTCGGCAAGTCAGAAATTCTGGTAAAGCTTTATTGCTCTTAACATCTTCCAGAGAAAACATTATTGAGCGCTTATTCAAATTGTTTTTTTCAAAACTACTGAATAGTACTTTAAAATGCCGTCGCATTACCCGACACAATCAAAAATCCATGACGTACTAGAACATTTAGCATGACATTATACGAGCGACAACTAATAACGCTGAAAATTAGCAAGCCGCATTCGCTGCCGCTCTCTCTTCTGTACGCTCTGTTACGAAAAAGAAAAATTATAAAAATCTCCCGCCAAGAATTCTCTGAGAACTTTGTATCCTACGCCCCAGATTGACAGCTGACCTGGAAGTTTCAACAGAATTCCGGCGTTGTCCGGGATCATCAGCTAATGCGTTCTCGGGGGAGAGTGTCGCCTCCATTGATTACCGGCAGGAGGTAGAGTGCCATGCTGCCAACTTCGGGCTCTGTCACCTGCATACCCCACAGTCTTTGTACTCTGCACCAGACAATGTTCCTCACTGGCTTGCGCAGCACAAAAAGTCCAAAGACGAGAATCCCTTGAAGCGCATTCACAAGATCAAAAGCCGACCAGGCAAGTGGATCACCACCGGCCCACCACGAGATCAATTCCATCGCCCAGTTCATGCCCATGAGGAAAAACAGACCGAGGCAGACGAAAAAGATGCGCTTCAGTCGGCGGAACAAGCGTTGCTCCTCGCGATCGGACTCCTGGTTACGTGCCAGACGGCGCAGATCTAGATCCCGCTGATAACGGGTTATACCGATAGCCGTCATCGCAAAGAGTACGAGATTTATGCAAACCAGTATACCGACTGGCACGTAGAAGTACGGCATCGCCTCTCGGTCAGCTGCAATCACAAAAACATTATTATTTATTCAAAGTTATGCATAACTTTTGGGTAAGACATGTACGAGGGTTCAAAGCTTGCTATGATTCGTTGTCAAGGTATAGGGTGTGTAAATGTTTGTTAAGTTTTTATTAACAGAGTTTATTTATAGGTACGTTGAGTATTTTTTTTTACTAATTATTAGCTTTATTTTTTATATGTAACCTTTAGGATAAATTTATTCCCGTTGTTTAAAAGTAATGCGTAGTCTTGGTGTAATATGGCACGGAAATGCTAATATTTTTGTAGCAAGCGAGAATTGTGCAAAATAATTATATGAATCATTGAAATGTGAAGTTATTTTTTTACTTTTATTTTACATATTAGTTTGTATATTAAAAATTACTTGTCATGTGCAATAATATATTTTATTATTTAGCGGCAAGATTAATGCAACTGTTTTACTAGCACAGACGTACACTACTTAATACATATAATTTTTGTAAAAGACACTTGTGTATTTCTAATGAGTAAATGAGCCAATAAATACAAATTAAACCTCGAGAATCTGTGTTCGCTCGATTTACCACTTTAAGTCTAATGAAAACTTAGCATTGCATCAGTCTGCGTGATTGAGCATCTTGTAGCTTAATCAATGCACAAAATACATTCCATTTGAGAGAAAGTTATTTTTTAAGCAAAAGGACCAATTAAGTGATGCTTTTTATATTAAGAGAGAATCGTCCTAGTCGGAATGTAGAGAGTACTTAAGATATTTGCAACGTTGAGTTTTCGTATACAGTTCACTATCACGAAGAAGGACGGCGAGTAGAATTGCAGGTGCTTCAAGAAAGACCATTAGCGCGTAAAAGCATTTTTTACTCAAGTTTACGTGGATGGAAATAAATCGAATCTTTAATTTAAAAGTATGAAAAAATATTCTGGAATGTATTTTATTACATGGCATTATATAAATAATTACAAACTGCGTAACATTATATTTTATCGTTAAAGATTTAATTTAATATTTTGAGTTTAATTAAAAACCATTGCTTCTGAATAAATGTAATCACTAGTTTCTGGCACTTAAATTTTCCTTAATATTTTAAAAAGCCAATTTTTTTATTGAAATATACTTTATTCCTGTCACTATTTAATTTAATTTAATTTAATTTAATTTAATTTAAAAATAGCTTTCATCCATTAAGATTAAAAATGCGATCGTGAAGAGGTAGAAGGTAGGTAGAAAGATACGCCACCGCTCGATACTCCGCCGAGAAAAGTCTGCAGGCTTTTACAAGGGTAAGAAAGGGAGTGAATTCTAAGACGCTAGCTGGCTATTTTTAACTTTTTAAAAGAATTGAAAAAGGGTTAATATGTTTCCTGATATTTGATTAATAAATTATTTTTTAATATTTAAACAGTCGAGAACAACTGAAAGCAATTTTTTGCAGAAACTTTTTGCGGTGAGGTAACCTAGTAGAAAGAGTCGAGTTCAATAAGACGCAGTAGCTATACGTTAGTATGCGTATTCTCTCATGCAGGAAATTCATTTTTAATAACTAAAGGATATCGTATTTCGATATGCTGGTATTTCTGATATCGAATAGTTGTAATAAATTCTTATACTATTTATAATACCTAGGTTATTCATATTGCTATTATTAATATAATATTTTAAAATTTTTGTATATTTTAAAATTTTGTAAGTTAAATTAACTATTCTTTAACTTGATTTTAGTATTATTTTGCAAAGCTATGTGTTTTTATTAAATTAGTTTAAAATTATTTTTTTCCTTTATTAATATAAAAAAGACAGTAAAAAGAGTCGTAAATAAAATACGGGTTTAATAACATTTAGTATATATATGTATAGACATTAAGAATTTTAAGAATGTTAAACAGAATTTATAGTGTAGGCTTTCAAAGCAGTGTACACTTTTAAGCAACTTGTTAATCTCTGAGAAAACAGAGTATTTGTGTAAGCAAGTGTAAGTACTTTTGTTTGTCGTTCCCAGACGAAGCAAAAAGCGCAAAAGCAAAAGCAAAATCCGTCAATAAAAAAAAAAAAAAAAAACACCTGAAACAATAGATATGACCAGAAAAAAGAAAGTTAAATAAAACGAAATTCTGCCATAATCGGACTTACAATTGAACCAGCAGCTATTCGTACCAAAGTTGGGCTTGACGTAGGTCATCGGGATCGTGGGACTGAGATCCATGACTATGGAGACGAGGATGAGGACGGCCGGCGGTCCCCAGGCCCAAAGGGAATAGTAGAAGAAGAGCCGCTGCGGCTCGATCCTCGGGCTGCTGCTGCCGCCGCGCTCGACGTGCCGCCTCACCAGCAGATAAGTCTCGATGCACATCACGTTCAGCCAGAAGAAGCAAGCCACGAACGAGAACTGGATGACGAACGCTGCAACGAACCGAGATTTCTGTTAGACCCTCGTTCCCTTTTTCCCCTCTTTCGTACTTCCTCGAAGCCGAGAGTCGAGGATCGGAAGTTGAATTCACGCCGAGAGGAGCGAATTTATATATATATAAAACTTGATATGAAATATCTGGGTCACTGATTCAGTCGGGGCGCTTCGATTTGCCGACGCGGCGCAATTAGGATCTAATTGGAAGGTCTCGCCGCGCATTACGAACAGCCGGTGATTAACGGATTTTATTTAGGAGGTCTCGCAAATTATTAGAGGCTTATTGCTTGGGAAAATATCTTTACGTTCGAGAAATTCTCTTGCCGCGACCGAGATTTCTGCCTTTCAGGTGATAATGCGACCTCCGCGGCACTGACAGTGGATTGAGGACATTTATTTTTATTTTTTGAAAAGGTTCGTAATAAAGTGAGGCTGCATTTTTTAAAGTGTTGCACGAAGTTTATCAAAGTTACTGTCGGTGAGAAATATAACATTCTTATAACAACGAATGTGTAATAATAAAATATAAATTAAGGTTTTCATTTTATTTCGGAAGCTTTCAAAGAAAAACGTAAATATTTTTTAAGAACGTGTAAAAAGTTTTTTATGTGCAACTTGTAAATTATGAAAAGTGCCATAAAACCCGTAAGTATACTATAAATATTTATTTCATTTTTATTACTTAATTCATCCATTTTACCGTTTAATCAATAATAGTGGCTTTGAAACATCTATTGTTTAGGGTAATAAGAGTGAAAGGAATTCATTGAAAACTTGAAATTTCTTATATTTTAATCTATTTTCGTTTTTTTTCTTGTTTTATTCTCATTGTCGGCAAAACCACACCTTGCAGATAAATCAAGTCTAAAAATATTTGTGAAACCTAAATAAAGATAGCAAGACACATTTCGTAATTATTTTTTAATGCAATATAATGCAAAATATTTTAGAAGTAATGAAAAATAAATTATAGTAACCATAATAAAAATATATTATTATATATCTAATGCAGCTACTCAAGATATTTTTTAATACATTATATTTGTAATTTATAGATTCAATTTTTAACAATAGTAAAGAGTACGAAGGTAAAATAAGCATATTTAATAGTTTTTACGATATTTAATTTTCCCTGCTTCCTTATTGTCAAACAAAATAACAAACTGTAAATCATCGAAATACTTATGTACTTTTTTAGGAAATATAATAAAGTTCGACAATATCGAATAAAGAACCGCAATTAGTTTCGTACACGCAATGTAGAGATTACAAAATTCAATTTTCAAATAATCGAACAGACCTTCCGAACTTCCTTAGAAACTGGTAAGTGCTCGTAAGCAAATAAAATCATTTCCATCGATATAATTCGGGCGATCTAAGACGGCCTTTTCTCGCCCTCTTCATTATTCAAAAGACCCAGTCGACCAAGCAGCGGTTTATAAAAATCTGGATCTAAGGTGCACGAAAGAATCCCAAGATTTTTACGGAGCGATTCGTTCGCCGGCGGCATAAATAATGCAGGGGCTTTTTTCTCATTAAGCGCCACGCCGAGAGAAAGAGAGAGAGCCGGGCCCCTTTGCGTTTAATTAGCCGACGTTTACTTCCTTTTTACTGTCCTCTCCCGCGTCGTTGTAGGTACGTATACAGTCGCCTCGATCGGTAGCGCCTCGCGGACGACGGAGCACGGGCGCATTTATACACCAGAATCGCGTGCCGCACGCCACGCTTCGAGCGCGGAGTTTGCCGCGAGGGCATATACAGCGCGTTTAGCCGAGTGCGTGTACGTGCGTATCCTTCGCGCATATACGCATGGAAGGACTCGCTCGGAGATTAGGCTCTCGAGCCGGGACTCGCGTAATTCGCTTCCGGATCCAAGGAAGGAGGAAAGCCCTCCGCGATCCGGGCCTAAGGGCTTTTAAGCAGCAGCTTCTAAAAGCTTTTAGGAGCAAAGAGATACCGCGCGGCCCGACATCCGAGCAGACGTCATTTCCATATATCCAGTCGGCTCCTCGGGGAGGCGCGGCCAATAAGAAAATGCGCGCGGGATGATTAGGAGACGACGCGGCGACGACGCCCGACGACGCGTTTCGATTTCGGCTTTCCGCTTCGGGAGCGGGAGGGTTAATGGCTTTGTTCGCGATCTATACGACGGATCTGAAAGGCTTTTCAGCCTCTGATTGAGGGACTTGCGGATAATGGCGGAGGAGAACTAGCGGACGATTAGTTTGACGATTTTTGCGAAATTTTGGGCGCAAGCAAAAGTAACTTGGACGTTTTACCTTCGGGAAACGGATTTTGAGTTTAAAAGTTACAAGAGTGACTAATGTGGATTAAATTACATGTTTTATGTAACGTCTGCTTTGTAAACAGAGATTTATTAGGTTTATGAATAATGTAAAAATCACAGGATTATGTGACAGGCCGGTTATTATGTTTAATCAATGTGTAATATGATATTTTTGCACTCGGCGAGCTTTGAATATTGTCAGAATACAATATTTTTATTAAAACAAGTTTTAAATAAAAAGAATAATATACTACACGGATAACTTTGAAAATGTCTGCCCAGCAAACTATTGCTCGGAAGCAAAGAAATTCCACCTAACGGCAAGCAGTTAACTTTCGCCGTCGATCCCAATAAGAGAAATTTCAGGGAAAAAAATTCCGCTCCCACTTAGGTAAATGTAATCAGTGTAATCGCATAACTCGGGCGGCGTTTAACGAGGAACCGCTTCAGTCTGCAATTCGCCTATAAAGCAAAGAAGCGAAAGAGAGCGGAATATAAAAGAATGGCCTCTCTCCGCTAAGTATATCGAGCTCCTTAACAAAGACCCTCCTCCCGACGCGGCGGAAACGCACGGGGAGCAAAATTGTCGGCGAAAATTAGCGGGGGGCACGTACAAAAGCCCGGCTCGCAAACGAGGCACGTGCGAAAAAGGCTCGTTTAACAATTCGGCAAAGTAACCAAGACGAGAGAGAGAGAGAGAGAGACTCGTCATTACCGTCGCCCGGGGCGGGGGGAGTTGTCTCTCCGGTACGTATCCATGCTCAGCACGGGTATATCCGTTATTAAATTTCGGGGCCCGGCCTGCAGCGCGCTGTCTTACCTATGGAAATGCAAATCTCGTCGGACGTGTAGGCGCTGGCGAGCTGGACGATTGCGAGCGTCGTGAAGGCGACCGCGAGGCAGCCGCAGTAATGACACAAAGCCTTGCCGTGGACGTCCATCAGCCGCGGCGTTATCGCGTAGGCGACGATGGTCAGCAGCAGGAAGGGCACCGACACCAGCAGCCCGCACGCGTAGATCGTGATCAGGGAGTTGGCGCCCGCCGCCTCTACGTCTGCTGGAAAGAACAAAAAATAAAAAGAAAAAAAAGGCATGAGTCGTTTCCTGCCTCGGCGGGTTTTCCCTCCCCAGAAGGTTTTACGGGTTAAACGACGCGGGGAATTCGACTAATGGCGTGTTTTTCAAAGTCTGAGATAATCGTGGCATTGTTACCGGTTTTTTTTAGTACTCGTTCGTAAGACAAGCAAGAGTTATCTGACCAAGAGTGCGGAGGATTTTTTTTAGGAAAATCGACTATGAATTGATGCTTAGAGGTGATTTAGCGTTGGCGCGGTGAGGCTGCTTGATTTAATCGCCGGATAAAAATGCAGAAAAAGTGTCGCATAATTGCTTTTACTCTCGAGATTGAGATTTTCGAAGAATCTGTCCGCCATAATAGAAGCAGGTGATTAATGATTTCGTTTGGAATATCCGTTTCAAAACTAGGCTTTTTTTTTGTTTTTTTACTGCGATTGAGATTATCTCAGTTTTTGCTCATTCAACGTTTACTGACTAAACTTAGTTGCTTTTCATGAATACTGACAAAATTCGAGATTGCAATTTTATTAGTTTTTTAATCGCGGAATATTAACAGATGTGTCAATGTATTTTCAAAATAAGAAAATTTACTAGGAAAAAAAGTTTCGTTCAGAAGTGACTTTGCACCATTAGTCATAATGCTATTTATTGTTTTAGTGCTGTTTATAAAGCTTAAGAACTCCGTTAAAATGTGAGTTTTACGAGTTATTATCACTCGACATTGAAACTTTTGTACTTTTAGTATGCTGTAAATTTATTTAAAACATTGAATAAGTCAAAAGTTTGAACTATAAAGGAGTATGATTTTAATTTCAAAAGCAAATTATAAATATTTTAAACCAATTTGGCTGATTGGAAACGAATTAATAAAACAGTAAAAATGAAGTGACAAATCTTCGAAACGTACTATTTCTGACAGTACTGAATGACGATAATTTAATGAAATTTTTCTTTATTATTATGATGTATGGATCCGTGCAGAAAGCTTCTACTTGATATTCGAAACTTATTAATTATCTAAAGATTCCATGAATTATAATGTATAAAAGTTGATAATAAAACAGAGAATTTCTGCATTGAGTTTAAAAATTTTTTGTTCAAAGTCAAATACTATATAATACGATTCGCGAATTTATTTTGAAAAGCTTTGATTCCGCGACGGGCATTGTTTCAGTTGGATTCTTCAATCCCCCGAAACTAAACTGCCACATAATTTTATTCACTCGCAACAGGCCGAAAAGCACCCAGTCAAAAGCCCAGTTGTTACGAACAAAAATCCCAGTGAAGCCAATGACAATGCAGTTTCACCGAGGAAATACGAAAGTATAAGGGATTTCGGAATAACAGCGGACGACGAGGCAATTTCAGCGCGTCCCTAACAAGCGAGCCATCCCAACTCTTATCGCCGCGAATACGAATTCTGTTTCGTCGAAAAGAGGAAAAATGCGAAAGCTCACTGTGCAAAGTATCGGCTATTGGGTTTCGCGATGCCATGCAGGTAGCGCGTTGCGTCAAATTTTAGTCAAGTGGTCAGGGGCGCAGTAATCGGTACTATTGTTCGTCGAATTATTGAATAAACTTTTTATCTGAAGGCGTCGCCTTTGTCCTCGGAATATAAAAATTACAAGTCGGAAAATTTAAGCGGTATTATTTCTTTTGTGAACGTGATAGGTATTTAAAGTTTTTGATTTTTAGAAAATTGCAGTTATAAATTGTTATTTGAAAATGGTTCATTAGGTGCATCCTTCGATTTCAGATGGTTTGATAAAGGGATCGTTTGAGGAGCAAAGATCTATAAAAATTCGACGTTAGAAAGTGTCTTTCGATGCGTATCTGTTTTTGGGTTTTACAACAATAAATTACCGTGAAGAGGTCAGTAATAAACCGACGCCCTTCCAGCCTGCAGATTTATTAATTTTCTTTAATTTTTTTACTAAAGAAACAATTTTTTACAATAAAAATAATGGCGCTTAATACATTTTCATTAGCCCTGGCTTCATTTTTTATTAATGCAAACATATAAAAAATTAACTGCAAAAAAAATAAAACGCATTTTTATTGGAATTTTTTTTATCTTTAGGAAAAACTTTGAAATACCTAAATAAATGTAAGGCGGGGCCAAGTAGAGCTAACTAAAATATATTAAGAGCAATTATTTTTATTGAGAGAGATTGTTTCTTTAGTAAAAAAATTAAAGAAAACTAAAAAGATTTGCAGACTGGAAGGGGGTCGGTCAGTAATAATCTGACAAAACGTTGCGCCAATGCAAATTTGAATTTTTATTTAATCTTGGTCTCGAAATGATTCTTCATCAATCTATTACTTGATTCAGCTATTACTTGAGTTTATTACGAGGTTTATTAAGCTTTTTATAATTTCTCATTCAGTTATAGTTGCAAACTTCAGAGAACTGTATATACACTCGTACATTTATCAAAGGTTATGATGATAGCGCCTACTTGCTGATTATCAAACCATCGATTCAGAGCAAAAGCAGTTAGTTTAATATTAACGTCTATTCAACGCTGGAATTTTTCTGCTCCGCACCTGGGGTGCAGCTTGTTGTCAGGGAAAACCGTACTTTTGAGGTCGATCGAAGAAGTTGCGCATGCAAGATTGACAGAGGTGAGTAGCGAGTACGACCCCTATTGATAGTATTTACTGACATAATTCTTAAATATTAATATATAAGTGTACGCGTACCGAGCACCTTCAAAATTTCAAACGATACTTGCATTAAAATGACGCGCTACTCGCATCCAACATTGCCTGTATAAGATAAAACGAGGTTAAACATTCAAAACCATTCGTCGACGCATTGTTATTCCGCGAGAGACTGTCGTCGTCGAGAATGAAAATGAAATAACTAAGCTTCAATAAAAATCTGCAATGAAGCGCGCGAGCATCCGACGCTCGGGGAAAACAGCCGATACATCCTTATGCCCGGGAATTTTCCTCCTTCGCGCGTCAATAACAGCGGCCCACAGGCGTCATTCGGGGAAATTACTTACGTGCGGGGTATATAGTATATATCCAGCGTAAAAACGTGCCTTAACAATGGTACTAACCCTCGGGGAAGCAGACGAGGACGCGGATCCCCAGCGTCGGCGCGACTTCCATGCAGTAGTCGAGCCCCGGCGTGAGCATCGTCGGGTCGTGATTCGGTGCGAAAATCGATCCGTTCTCGAGCAGGTAGTACTCGTCGTCGCTCGACTGAGCGGGATCGAGCATGTACCTAAGACAAATCAGACGTTGCGTTATACTTTCGTTTGCTCGTCGGGACACGCCCCTAGAATATGTATCCTTAGGCGAATCGAAAATGGCAATACAAGCGTATGTGGTTATTAATTTTATTGGATTTTTCGTTCCTGCGTTCGGTTGGTTGATAAGATTTATTTTATTTAGGATTTTCAGGTGAAAATGTGGAGTAAGTTTTGCAGGAAGTGGAAATAACAATATTTAACATTTGTATATTTAAATAAACATATGGAGTTGGAAAATGGGTCGGTCGATAGAGCGAAGGATTTGCAGCCCGGGAGTAAATCCTTGCTCTGTACCGATTGACGTAAGTGCCCTTTGAAATAATAATTTATTCACGCACATCCAAGAAAATTACAGCATCATACATGATTAATAGCACTATTTTATTATGAATTATTAATATCGAAAACAGGTCTAAGCCCCCATAAACGGATATAACTGTAATATTGTTAAAATATATAATTATTTAAATGGATATATGTATATTTATTTTCGAATTTTATATTGATTTTTTTTAGATTATTTGTATTATATTTTGACTGTTTGTGATTGATTTTAAGTTAAAAAACTTAAATAAATACATGCAATGACGCGATATTTATGTAATATAATATTAGTATTAGCAGAGTTCGAGTAGTCATCCAAGCAGAATTTTCATTCGATTAAGTTTCGACTGCTTTCAGTCAGAAAAGGAAACCTGTACTGCGATTGGATTTCCGATTTTCGACCTGTACAGATTGAGGAAGTTATAGATGATCAGACATTATTCTATAGTTACGTCACTTTGTTGCGTCTATAGCCGGCAGCTTGAAATTGAGTTTTATTTCTTTACTTTTATTTTTTCTATCGAGGATGTAACTTGTTTTTTATTTATTTATTATATCAGACTATTCAGTTTTACAAATTCGATTGAAAACTCAATAATAACTTTGATATTTCATGAAGTATAATTTTAGTAAGTGAAAAATAATAAAATTCAAGTATATTTAAAACCAGCTATTAAAATATTACACGTAAGAAATCGTTTCTCCTATTTCTGTTTTTTTATAAACTGTATTGTTATAACTATTAAAAATTAATACCACTGTACAAAAATTGTATGGCTATTTTTAAAAGCAATACAATTATTTTTAATATTATCTAAAAAAAAATGAACTTACAACAATTAAAGTTAAAAATACTTAAAATACAAAAAATCCTTGGAATTCCTATCACCGAGTTATCGATGAAGCTTCACAAGGTCCTGATAAGGTGAGAGTGCCATCGATAAAATGCTTCAACATTGTATTGACACTTTACAATGCCGCATGATAATGTAGTAAAAAGCTAGTAAAAGTTTTAATGCATTTTTCCGAATAAACGTAAAAAATAATTACCTTTTATGGTGGCATGGATCGCCAATAATGGCAACGAATTCTTCCTGCTCTCTTCTTGGCTCCATGAGACCTGTTTTATTAAATTCATTGAAGTACGGGCTGAAAATCTCATTTTCGTAGGAATCCGAGGAAACGCACTTGGCCGCGTCCTCTGTTTCATTTTTGGCTAGAATCTCGCCAACTTTACAACATTTACCAACTACGGGAAGGTTTAAGTATTCGTGAGGTATGAATGTTTGGTTCTGAAAAAATAAAGATGAAATATTTTAGATTTATTAATTTAACAGACGCAGGGCAATGGAGAAATAAGATTTCTAAAGTTATTTCTTACATCCCTCGATTTTATAAAACTAGTTTTTTAAGCAACAATTACTTTGAGAGCTTTTTTCAGATTTGAAAATTTAAAATTTATAAAATATGAGTACAATGTTTTTGAAAATAAAAGTTTGAATTTTAAAATTACCAAGGTAATTGTCAAAGTTGTTCATTGCACAGTTTTTTTACATTTGAAGAGCAAATAATTTATCTCAGCTTAGAGTCTATGATTATATTAAGAAGAAGAATAAGCTTTTTTACATTCTTAAGGGGGTTCACATAAATTTCAATTGCTTTTTTCAATTTTAATCGGTTTAAATGGTGTAAAGAGTAAATAGAATGAAAATTCATCAATCCTGCAGGTTACTACCAAGTCAAAATCTTTAAAACTCATTTGATAAAATGCTACAAAACTATTACATAATATTAAGTTTTGCAGGTGATTTGAAAGAGGTAAATAATTAATGTTTGGTTTAAAATGAAATTTTAAGAACATTTTTATTAATTTTTTAATTTTATTAATAAAAGATTATTTTATTAATAAAATATAAATGATGTTAGAAGTATGACACACAAATAAAAACAGTAACATATATGAAACTTATAAATTGATTTACTCTATTTGAAATGAAAATTAATATTTAGTATGCTATAATTAAAATATTACCTAAGTCAAAAAGTTTTCATTAATGCTTTTGCACATAATTTGAATTTTTAACCCACAGGAAAAGTTCAACAGTTTAGTAAATCTCACTTTAAGTGGATGAAAGCAATTTTGAAAGCAAAATATTGGTTTAGAAGAAATTTGATAATCTATCTTGGAAGATGAAATTTCGTATTATTTTTTCAATTCACATTGAATAATGGAGTGTTTATTTTTTGCATCTATTACTTATACAGACGAATTACGCAGAAATTGAAGGAGTACGTTAAGATAACAGCGTCGATGCGCGGATAAAGATCTTGAGTACAGATTAGAATGTGAAAACCTATTTTTTTTTAAATAATTTGCTCACGATTAGAATAAAGCATTTAAATAGAAAAAAATGCTGTATGCAGCACTTAAGAAAATGAAAAAACATGAAAACCTGTTTACAAAATCGAATAAAGTTTTTTTTAGGCCATAAACATTTGCAGAATAAGGAAAAATTTCAATCTTTATACTTTGAATCCAAAATAATGTAATGTTTAAAAACAATGTTAAGCTATTTTTAAACTTGCGAGAAATAATCTCGCAACATTTATAGAACAATAATTATTACTGAAAGAAGTAAGTAAATGCAACTTTTTCCATTCAAGTCATGTTTCCATTTTATGATATTTGAAACAACATTTCATATAAGGTTTATATCAGAGGTTACAACCCTGTAGTAAAAAATATTGTTCTATTACGTACCAAATGTGATTAGAAAACATTATTCTTTTTCATTTTTATTTAGAAAATACTTGAGAATGTAAGTTGTATAATTTGTAAAAACTAACGAATAAATTTTTTGTTTTACCGTTAGCTTCTAAAATTTAATCGCACATTTCTAATATTTATAATTATTTAACTTTGTGATTTGTACCTGTCATTATTACCATGCATACAAATTTAAAAATTAGCTTGTAAAATCGATGCTCTACTTGACCCTTTTACGATAATAATTTCGTTTCTAAAATGAACTTGTTATACGTTTCGTTCCTAAAGTCTAGTTACAGAATTATGCATTTCATAGTAATAATTCACCTTACTTCTCGATTTAATTGTTGATTGACAGCAAGAGTCGCCGTTATCGCCTGCTATCTTTCGGCTCGCGAGGTAAGCAGGCCTCGCGAGATTTTTGTCGTCGTAAAGGTAATCGTAACGCTCATTTAAATCCGAACCGTGTGTGTTTTACTTTAATTCGCGCGAAAGCGGAGAAAAAGGGAGCCGAGGCTACTGTATAAAGTAAACGAGGAACGTGAGATTCTGAGAATGAACTCGGGCACGAATGACCGAATCAATATTAGCAGCGTACTCTAAAAATATTTCCATGAGGAATACCTTGACTCACCCCTTCTATAAACTCACGTGCACTTCGCGTAAATAATGAGATCGAAAATAGCGGAGTCTCTCGAAGTTTATCGTTTTACGAGGTGTGCACTTTATTGTTTTGATAATTTCAATTGTCGTCACTGCTTTCTACGTTCTGCGGTCGGGTTTAGTGCGTAATTCAGTTCATTCACGTAGAAATAATTGATAACTGCGGCCTGTGCTTGAATTTTTTGCGTCTTATGTGGTTCATACTTTAATTATGTTTTACAAGCTGTCCTACACGTCATTTAAGGAATTTTGAAACGCGTCATAAATTGAAGTGTGCTCGATAAAATTAAGGAATGCTGTTCCTTTTGTTAACGACGTACTGCGCTTAAATATTTTAGTAATGTGCTCTTGAAAAAAAAAAAAACAATGTAAGTTATTTGTTGTATCACAACAAGTAATACAAAAACGTGTTTTAACGATAAAAGTAAGTGAGAAGTACACACGACATTCATTGCGAGTCGAGACTGATTAAAAATTGTATTATCTACCTTGATGGTAAAAAGCGTTGGTTTTCATTCAAATTTCTATCTAATTGCTTAAAAAAAAAGCAGCGAATTTTCAACGAAAAAGATTTCACTCGTCAAATTATTTACAAATACGCGGTCTTAATTTGCATGCGCATTACACAGGCATTTTGTTAAACACTTGTTGTCGCACGTATACAATTAAGACAAGATACATTGTCCAACAAGTTTAATAACCGCCGCTGCGCCGACTGTAGATCAAAGCCTCGAAGTAGGACAAGATCAAGTTTCAAACTCGCCGAAAAGGCTGTATAAAAAAAAGGTGGCGATCGGCGAAAACAATCAAAGCGTTCGAAAACACCCGCGGGAATCGCGCAATTAAGAGCAAATAGCAGAGAAGCGGCACGAGCCAGTAGCGAGTTTTTCACTTACAATGGGAACGGCGCGAATCGTGGGAACCAGCGGCCTGGCGGTCGTCGCGATGTCAGCCCCAAGGACGTCCGAGTTTTCGAGAGAGTAGACGAAGGATGCCAGGAAGAAAAACGGGCAGACGGTCCACTGCGGCCCCCACATAGCTCCGCTCGCTTCTCGTTTGGCCGGCTCTCGGTTTTTTTTTCTCTCTTTCCTTTTTCCTCCACTGTCGCCTCCTCTACACTGCTGCCTCTCGTCGAATCGTATCAGCGCTCCAGCGGGAATCTCGACATCGCCGGAATCTCTCCGCTCGAAATGTAGCCTCGCGGCCTTTGGATCCAACGATATTCGACAGGGCCTTTCCACTTCGAAAGTGAGTTTTCGTACGTCACGAGGCGGGGATTGCCCAAAAGTCAGCGCCGAAAGTACCGCTAGAGAACAGCGAGACGTAGAGGCTCAGACTCGGGAGGAACTGCGAAATTTCATCCTTGCCGATCTCGTCGGATCCACGTGTCATTATGTTCGCTCCGCACTTCCGTTGTTGTTTTTTTTTTCTTTCAGCACCGACCTCGTTCACCGAAAATCGT
>UCOM01001202.1:0-47167 GCA_900474385.1 Ormyrus pomaceus
TTATTGAATAAGTGAAAAATGTACTTATTTCATAAGTGAAAATCCTACATTTCACTTATTTTGAAGTTAGAGTATTTTTCACTTATGAAATAAGTACATTTTTCACTTATTTAGATTTAGAGAGTAGAATTTTATTCAAAGTAGTTAATGCCACTGGCGATTTTATAAAAACAAATTAGCGCACGTCACAATCGTAAATTCAATATTTGTCCACATATGTGTACCTCGGTCAGAAGAGGTTAAAACTTTTATTAAAACATCAAGTGAATTTACAGAGCAATTTTGTTCCAAAAAATTAAAGAATAATTATTCACAATAATAACTTTAATTACCAAGCAATATCAAACTGAGCACCAATTACCAAACTGAGCTCGATGCTTTTACATCGAACCGCTTCCCAAAATCTGATCTCGTACTCGGGATTTCGATAAATATTTCAAATGATCAATGGGGGCTTAAATTTTTTAAAGTGCAGCTCGCACTGAATCGAAAGATCACGTCGTACACCTTCGGCGCGACAAAGAGAAATGCTCCCTGCCATTGCCGAACGGCGATGCAAAAGAAAGAAAAAAAGCGGACAAGTCGAGGAGGGAGAGGCGCAACCCAAGAAGTAGAAGCAAACGAAATCGAGCAGAGCGAAAACAGGTCGGCGAGAGGCTTCGAGGCGGAGAGAAGAGCGTTTTCGAATGCTGGAATCGAAGTTGAGAGTTCTTTCGGTGAAAGAATTTTGGTTTAGTGCGATGCGACGGTACGGAGTTGTTTTACTTTGTGAGTTTGGTCAAGCGATTACTTTTTTTTTTTTAATAAAATAGTTTTAATTTTGCATAACGATTGGATTTTATAAATGCACATAGGATTTTCCAGATACCAGCTTGAGGTATTTTACTGAAATACATTCATTTGAAGAAAATTTATTCTTTTTGAAAGACAATCTTAATTGAATTTACTTCCATTTGCAACGAACGGAATATCTGTCACCACTAATAATATCCTTTTATAATTTTGACATAAAATCAAAACCATAAAATTCTGCTATTCCGTCCATAAATCGTAAAACTCAAATTCCTTTCAATTACCCTCTTTCCTTTCGCAAAAAGGAATAATAAAAATTTTACAGGTTTTTCTTAAAGAAAGCTTTCAAAGATTATTGCAATATCTATAAAAAAAAGGAACTCTGAAAGAATACTCAATTACTCCTTTTTCTAAAAGCATAAAGCATGCCAATTAATTTCTCCTCTGAAAGAATAGCGAATGCGACTCTTTTTAAACTTTATGATTCCCGCATTCGGAAACTAAAATTTCTCGGAGTTTCTCACAGTTTGAAAAGCTTGTAATTCTGAAAAAAAATATTTAGTACGTGCTTGTTCAAACACGTATGAACTTAGAAATTCTTCTGGTTAGCGGTTCTAAACATAAATTTTCATTATTTTGTCCCACATAGTTCTAAAGTTATGGCCGGCAGTATGAAATGCACGCGAAAACAATGAGTGCACGGCGTTTACTAGTCACATTTAAATCAAAGCAGAATAGCGGTTTACTTTCAACCACTTGTCTTCTGAGTATGTTTTTAAACCAAAAAAATTAAACAATAACTGTTTGCGATATTTATTCCACCATCACAACATTGTAGATGATTATAAATTCGTTGACTCAATAAAAAGAATCAATCAAATTTTGATAATGCACACACGAATCTTCATGCACTAAAATAATGGCGACTCCTAATTCATCAACCGAACATTAAAACCTGAACTGTTTTCTTTGCGCAATCGAAGCTTATAGACGAACAACGTCCATCGCAAGAAACGGCTCTTATAGGAAAAATCGCAGATGAAACAGCTCGGCGTCGAGTCCTCATAAACGGGGGATAAGTGCGTATATATATATATATACATCTATAGCCGCGGGGCCTCTCCTTTATAAAAATGCAAGAAAAGCAAAAGGACTCGGGAGGAGGCCCTAAAGAAAGCTCGCTCCGCGGCGAAGATCCAAAGCGCGTGACCGGAGCTCGAGTTCCCCGAACTTGGGGAATCAGCGGCCCGGATCGCGAGTGCACCACCACGCCTCTTACTCTTTTTGCGCGGGCATTATACACGTAATAATGCGCGCCGAGACGGGAACGTGCTCTCTCTCTCTTTCTCTCTCTTCTTCTTCTCTCTTCGTTTATCATCGTCTCGGCGTCTCCAGCTCGTCCCTCGGCCGCCTGATGCTCTTTTTTTGCAGGCGGGAGTTCATCTCTCTTATTCTCGCCAGTTTTTGTCTCGCCCGATGAATCCTGGACGGGATTTTCGTTGTTAATGAACGAGTCGCGGAGAGTCGATTCAATCAAAGATACGTTCGAAGGGATATTCGCGGACTTGCCGGTGATCCGGAGAAATTTCATTCGACGTAACTGTACACGTCGCGACGGGATATTTAAATATTCAAAAGGAGTCTTTCGATTGAGACGTTATAGGCTTCTCGAAATGGGCGAGGATATGTTTTCTAATTATATGGGAGATAATCACCTAAGTAGAAACTACGACGTAATGAGTAGTATTTGAAAAGTTACGATGTATTGCGTGTGTATTTCTCTGAGAAAAACTTTCTAAATGTCGTCCTCGTTTGTAAATAATTAGACCATTTCCTGCATGTAGTTTTCTACTGAAATTATTGCTCGGGTAATGAAACTATGCTATTTGTACGTTATATATTACGGGAGAAATCAAAGTAGTTAAGAATTGATAAAATGAGAATAACAAGACTTTATTGGAATTATATTTTTATAGCATTCCGAAATTGCGCAGTGAGTATTTATTTGTGGAATTACGATGAAATTCTTGTAGTTGTAGAAAGAAATATATTGAGAATTGTTCATTCTTCATCAAGAATTTTATAAATGCTGAAAGGTATTTAAAGCGCTTCGATCGCATCTGGTAAGCCAAGAAACTTCCGAGAACTTGTATTTAAAATTGCCTCGGAGCTTTTGGCTTGCATACAAGTATTGAATTTCGGTTTTAAATTATTATTTAACGCAATTCTCGAGTAAACGCGACCCACAATAGCAATTTATCGGTAAAACCTCTTTTATTAAAGTATCTTTAAATTTCAAAATCTTCATCGCCTCTGAGAATCTTCTATTTTTAACGATTTGCTATTTCAAGGCTCGTCATAACACCCCATTCCGCCGCGAACTCTAAATCATCGATGCTATCGATTAGGCAAAGCACGTCGGAAGAGGATTGATCCCATCGCGGTGCAGGTATCTATATACCCGTAACGCATCGCCGCTGCAACTCCTTTATTTCTGATGCATAGAGATTGCGAGTAAAAGTGTGACTCATGCAAAAAACATGCATTATATATGCAACGCATTGCACAACCTGAGCCTCGTAGAATTGCGGCTGAATACGGAGTTTACAATGCTTTCTCCCATATACAGGTCGGGGTTTTTTTATTTTCCTCGTTTCTTTGTCTAAAGGCTCATTGTTGAGAGTCTAAAGTAAATGCGGCTGCAAATTAGATTCTAATGGAATAAAGTATAAATATTTATGCATGGTAATTGAGTGCGTTTGGGCATCGCGATAACTTTTCATTTTGGTATTTGGAGTTTCTTACAAAATAACCGGGAATAAAGTAGCTTCTCCTGTTTTCCCTCTTGTAACTTATATTCTTTATCTCGTTACCTCCGCCTTGGCGTTGTTTAGCTTAAGTTACTCAAAACTCTGGAAAATTTTTCGGCGCCCCAACAAATTCTTCTCTCCCGCGAAACTTTAATTTCTAAATGTCCTTTCTTGCAGTCATTACGTAAGTTGAACTTGTTCCCTTCTCCAAAGTTTCGCCGCGGTCTTGGCTTTCATTAAAATTTTTTTTTTCTCACACTTTAGTCGCAGGGTGGGATTAATTAAATGCAATGACGTGCGTAATTTTTCAATCTAAATTTTAACATTATCAATTTTAGGTAATTCAAAACATTGTAAATTACATTTGATTTTATGTTCTTGCTGTATAGTGGACGAAACTGATCGATTTTCTACGGCATAATAGAGACCATACAGACTATAACATAATCGTTCAAGATATTATTATTTAACATCGGTCTATTACTTCCCAGAAAGTAATCGAATGTAATTTAATAATACATAATGTTGCACGTAATAAATTATTCATTGCTTGCATTAAAAATCTGTATAAACAGCTGCTGAAATAAATTCAAAGCTTCTAAGCTCCCACCGGACGTCGGTTCGCTTCCAAATCAACCCAAAACAACGCGAAAACCTTGATTTCGAGTGCCAATTATTTTATTGACAAAGAAACCCTCCGCCGCCTCTCCTCCTCCCAGCTCCGTAAAAACGAGCATCTCTCACGTATCTCCGAGGCCGCAAAAATCTGAATGACCGCGGCCGAGTGCGTGAGAGAGAGAGAGAGAGAGAGACGAGCATCGAGCTGGAAATCGAAGAGAGATTTCAGGCGCGGCGCGCGCGGTGATTTCCGCGCGCGGCTTCGCTTATAGTCCGCATTATCCTTTCATTGCCCTCATCATGCTTCGCCCTTCCAGAGCCTCGTATTATATCGGCGGCGGCCTCCGCCGGACTCTTCGTGTTATTACGCGGTAATGATAGGTTCGCGGCCGGCTGAGGACGACGACGACGACGGCGACGACGACGACGACGACGCGCTCCGATCGCTTTCCGAGCTCGAGGCTCTCTCTGTCTCTCTCCTTGATTGTTATTAAAGCCGATTTACTTTCGCCGCCGAGACGCGGAGAACAATGTTGGAGCTCGGGCGCTTCCGCGAACTTTCAGGGTAGTTCTTTCGCGTCCTTTTGCTGGAGAGAGAGAGAGAGAGAGAGAGAGGCGGGATGAAAAAAGGGAGATTGGCGCGGGGGTTTTTCTTGGGTTCAGGGAAATGAGTACCGGAGCCGGAGTTTTTCTGAGCTTGATTATTGCCTGGGAGTTTACTATAAGGCGGGTAATGCGCACTTGCAAGGCTTGATTGAAGTTGCGATAAAAGGGAGTTTCTTACAACAATTTTCTTGACGACATTGTAATAGCGAAATGGATATTTTTTTTATATAAGATCGCTTATTTCAGGAACGGCAAACTTTTCATTCGAAAAGCACCGGTTTCCTCTAATTCCGTTCGCGCTCAGTGTGTTAGAAAAGGCGTAAATCAAAACTCGTCGTTAATGCGCAGGCGCTCAAGCGCAGTTGCCTGTACTTTCGCCATGCATCCTTATTGAGGCAGCTAACTAAAACTGAATCATTTAGATTTACGAGTTTTATTAAGGACTTTGTTACCGGGGCCGCTTGAGCTTACAAAGTCGTATAATGAGAATCGATGAGTTTGCGAGTGAAGTTTTCCGGTATTTAAAATTTCCAATGCCGGTAAAACTTGGAAACCCCCCGGGGAATTATTTAACCATGCGTGTAAAAGTTAAATGCGAATTTACACTCGGTACACCCGAGCCAGTCTCTTTGGTGAAATAATTTTTTTAATCGCTTCGCGCGCAACTAAAAATCCTTTAACGAATATAATTTACGCGATTAAATTTTTTGCGCGATATTTAAATTCAAATTTTAATATTTCGAAACCTCGATCGAGACGAGGATTATGAAACGTTTCGTTTTTAAAGCAATTAAAGCAAGCGCCGAGCGGAGAGCGGCTCGTATTGTCCCGCGGCGGCCGATATATAATCCCTCTTATTAAATCTGCCGAGCGCGGCCGCCTAATTTCGCATCAGCGAAAATGAAGGAAAAGCGCTTAAATCCCGCTTCCGCGTATATACGCCGGGCCGTTTGTTCCAATTTTTCTCCCGCGCGCGTAACTAACTGTGCCGCGCCGCGCCGCGTCGCAAATTTCGTCCGCGAAAGACAGGGAGCAATTTAAAGTGGAAAGCGAGGGAGCCGCGGAAAATTATGCGAACGAGAGCGGCGCGCGGTCAAAATGTATCCCATTCTTCGGCGGTCGAAGCTTTTTTAAAGCGACTCCTTTTTTTTACGCAGCGGCGCGCGGAGGAGGGGGAATTTTCCGCCTCGGACAAAGCTGCGCGGCTTCGGCCCGCGATATGAGGGCGCGGAGAATTAAAGTCGCGAGACGGGAATCGAAAAGCGAGCCGCTCTCGTCTGCGGGCTCTGCGGATGAAACTGTCGGCGCGAGAAATTGTTGGATACGCCATAATTTAGCCTCGCCGCGGTGAGGGATAGAAATTAAAGGCCTTTTGAAGATTATAAAATTTAAAGCAGGACTAATATACGTAACCTTTAGAGGTTTGTAAAATAGATACATTGGCTTTACAGGTAATGTTTTCTATACAGTAGTTAATTAGGATCACATTGATAATACAACAGTACAAGGCTCTTGAATAGTTGCTTTCTGCGATCATTGAACCTTCCTCGCTACGTGCGAAATACGCGAAGGCAAAGGATGAATGGAGACGAGAGCACAAAAGGAAGACATCGTCGCCGGCATATCGAACTGTTTGTCCGCGCCTCGCGGAAAAAGGGGGATGGCTCTCGATGAAGAGGCAATGCAGCGCGCAGCGAACGGAGGATAACAAAGAAGGTGGAAAAGCAAAAGAGGAGTATAGCCGGGAAAGTCTGCGGGCCGCGACGGGAAAAACGAGTCTCTGAAAGGCCGCGCGAGAGCTCGATATAAGCCCGCGGAATCCTTTTATCTCTCTCGGCGGGGGCTCCAACTTTCATTAGCAATTATCGGATAATCACATTGGGAATAATTAATTGCGCGTCGATATCGAAAAAAAAGCGCGTCCTTTGTCCCGGCGGTTTGTGCGACAGGACGTGTCTGGTCGCTGCCGGGAGTGAGTGTTTTTAATTGTGGCCGGCTTGTCAAAGTCCATTTGTCCGAAGCAATTACTTAACGACTAATGAAATTAAAGGATTATATACAATACTTCGCAATTAATTTGCGGGAGGAACTACTTTACCAATCACTTGAAAATTCGTCAAGTCATTTTCAACGTTTACGATAATTGTACAATAGTTTGTTCTGGCTTACTTTTAACCTTGTAAATAAATGCGGTTTATTGGGAAATAAATACTTTACTTTAGAAGCGAAATTGTATATCGTAGCTTAGAGTAGCAGTTGATTGTAACGTTTTAGTGCCACCAAAATAGGAAATCCAGTCTCTTTATCGACTACTAGACCATCGAAACGTTCGAGCAAGTAAAGTGAATATAAAAATAAAAGTAAATCTTGTGTTAAAGCTATTCGTACTTTTATATTATTCGGGTTAAATTTTGCATTTTATATTTTATTCTTGCACAATAATGAAATTGTATTAGATATACCCTCGAAAAAAAGTCGCTTAAACCGCACATCAACTTTTGATTGATTAAAAGAAAATCTAAAAAAAAAATTGGTACAGGGAAATTAATCACTTGAAAGCTATTTCAATAAAAAGTCAATCAATATTTTAACTCGGTCCCTATTCTAATACCTTATGAAAATTTTCACGTACATAAATACCGTTTATTAATTTGAAAAAGCGGAAGTAAAAAAAAAATTGAAAATTGAATTATAAATAATACACTGAAAAAAATAGTGCCATAAAATTTGGAAAAATTACAATTTTTATGACACTTTTGTACCACAATATAGCAAATTTTACAATAAAAATTGTAATTTTTCCAAATTTTATGGCACTTTTTTATGTCTGTCCTCCGATTACCAGAATTTACAATAAACTTTACCGCATCATTATTTTCGGTGGCATTCACTTAAATTTTTATTAAAAAATCGTCGGAGACTCACCTGGAGACGCGGTTCTGGGAGACGCGTCCGACGTTCGGCAGGGTGACGTTGCTGTCGGACTTCCTCCAGGTGACGGAGTTGCGGGCGTCGGGCAGGTAGGCCCTGCCGATGTAAGCCTCGCAGAAGAGCCGCGCCGTGCCGCCGAGGGGCACCAGCTGCGAGGACGGCCGGTACGTCGGCAGAGGTCGACCCTTGTAGCTGTTTGAGTTCTCACCTGGAAGCAGACGCGACGGGCTTGCTTTAGAAAGAGGAACGAGTCGGAGAGGTAAAAGGAATATATATATGTGTCAGATTTTGAAATTTTAATGGAAGGATAGTCGTTCTTTTTTTATGAGGTCTTCCATTATTGCTTTATAATTTTTATAGAATAAAAGAAGAATCTCGTAGGCAATTGATTTTTTTATCTAGTTTCTCCGAAAAGAAATGGTAAAAATCTTAGAAGCTATATACATTTTTTACGAAATAGACAATGTTTCAGTTGAAAATCAAATTACGATATTTTTACTTTAATTATTAGAACACTTGTTTTTTTAACTTATTTTAATATGCGAGGTCGGAGGAGTAAATAGCATCAGGTGCAGACAGTTATTGTATTAATAAGTAGTCCTTATTTACGACCAAGACGAAGATAAAAATTGACCTCTTAAAATCGGTCCAGTTCTCCGAATAGTAAGAATACGATACCATTTACGAGAATAATGAACACGCCGAAGTATTGACTAAAATATTGAATCGATCTATAAATAAGAAAACAGACTTGTATCTGCTCGCACATTCAATATTGTTATCGAAGTCACTTGAAAATTGCAAAGACGCCTTAAATCCAAAACGAAGTTTCGCAAATCGAAACAAGAGCATCTTTAATTAAGCGGCATTATTTGCAAGATGTAATGGGAAAATGCAAATCCGAGCGCCTTTACAATTCAGGGAGGACGCTAAAACTTTCTGTAACAAGCAAAAGAATCCTTAAAATTGCAGAAAAGGACACTCGCGCCCGAGAATTCCGATCACGGAGTCTCTCTCTCTCTCTCTCTCTCTCTCTCTCTCGCCCTTCTCCGCCTCCCGGTTAGAAAATGCAAAATTTAACCTTATTAAAAGTTCCCCGAGAACCAATCAGCTCTCGCGCTTTACGGCATAATGAAAATCCGCCGAGTTTTTGTTGCGAATTACGAGCGGAAAAATCACATCCCTCGCCGTTACAAAGAGCGCACCGGCGGCTAAAATTCATTTCGGATCCCGCAATTAAAGCCCCCAAAGAAAACCTCCCGAGTACATCCCTTTAACTCCGCGCGGCCCACTTCGTTAAGCCGTTCCGGAAACCGGGATTCGCCGCCCGGCGGGGGTGGCTTTCGCTAATCAAAATCCAGGCGACGACGGCGGCGGCTGGAGAGCCGCGCTTTTTAATCCGCGTTACGCGGGGCATTTTTGCGTCTTAATGCGCTTTGCGGGGCGCGCTGCGCCTCATCGGGAATGCCGGCCGGGCAGTCGCGCGGACGGAATGGAACGCGCTGCGTACGTGGCGAAGAGGAGGTCGAACTGCGAATAATTTGCGGCTCGCTTTTTCTTCTACCCCGATATATGCGCGTTATGCTAATTTTTAGGCGCGCTGACGGGCCGGACAATGGAGAGGGACGTTTAGAATGAGAAAAAAATAATGGAAGAGCTGCGCACGAACGAAATCAGGCCTTTTTTTTGCGATCGACGGAGGAGCTCGAGGGCTTTTGTTTGCGTTAATTTTTAATTCCGGCGAAGCGTCTATTACCCGGTTTTAAATAAACAGCGAATAAATTTGCGGAGCGCGCGGCGCTGTGGGCCGCGCGAGAGGTTCGGAATAAATTTCCATTCCAATAAACACGATTTTCACTTTGAATAGATCAAAATTCAGGACTCGGGGCATTGAAATTCGCTGCGAAATCGTATTAGAATGTTGGCGCAACGAACGTCTGCATTTCGGTTGTTATACTTGAATTTTATGCATTCGTCTTTCGTCGTTCCGCTCGCGCTTTACCGCTTTTAGTTTGTAAACGAGGAATTTAATAAAATCTTAGGCTGCGTCGCTCTGATTTTAATTGTCGTGTAATAAAATTTCATTCACAGCTGTCGTATATAATAAATGCAATCTTGAAATAACGAAAAGTTGCAAACGCTGCAATTTAATAACGAATGTATAAACTTGTTATTAAAAATTGCAAGTCTGAATGTTGCTTTTTAGAAAAGAAATGAAATTTCATAGCTTCATTTTTCTTGTAAAATACCGGCGAGTTAAAACGTTTACGCCACGCGTTATCTTTTCACGCACTCTACTTTTATGCGAAAAAGAATGGTCTTTTATTTTCTTTTGTGTACTTCTTTCTTTATTTCCCCCTTTGCTTTTGAACAGAAGCTTTTCTTCTTTTTTTCTGTCTTTTTTTTTTAAAGAATTTTGCGCACCTTCATATCCCGTCTTAAATGCTCAAGGTCACTTTGTTCGGTAATGACATTTAATTGTCAGCTTCGCTCAAAGCAACAATAAAACATTTTCCAAAAGTCACTTCCCACAAAAAGCTTCTCCCCGCGCATAGAAAAAGCAAAGAAAACTGTAAAGACTCGACACGGCCAGCCCTTCCGCCCGCAGCAATTAGAACCGAAAGCAAGAGAGAGAGACACCGAGTTCCCCCAAAAAGCGTGTCGGGCTGCGGCTCGGATAACGCAAAATCCCCGGCGGGGGGGAGAAACTCGCGCGCGGCGCGCTCCCCGAAACCTCGGCAAAGCCATCGCGATAAATGGCTCTCGCGCCAGCGGCAGCGGCAAAGCTCGAAAGATAGCATTAACCCGCGGGGGCGGCAAGAAAGTTAAGCTCGGGGAACTCGCGCGCGCGCGGGCAGGCAGACAGCAGCGGCAACGGAACACGCGAGAGAGAGAGCCGCGAGAAACAAAGATAACGGCGCGGAAAGGTACACCGCGCGGATATCGCGCGAAATGACAGAGCGCGCCGCTCGTGAAACGCGCTGCCGTGCGGTCGATGTCGGCTGCGTCAGCTGGAAAAGTTTGCCGGACGCCGGCCAAATGCTGCGACCATCAGCCGCGAATCTGTTTGTCGGGTGCCGTTGCTCGACCCTCCGCTTTTATATACCCGTGCAGGCGGGGATTCGGGTGTCTTATAGAAGAGGCTGGATTATGTCTGTTATGTTATGTCTGTCGCGAAGGGAATTTTAAGTTTATTGACTTTCTGTGAGAAGTTCAATGTATATAGGTGAATTCGATTGTTCTCGTGAGCGGAAGTATGAATAATTTGCGAGGAGAAAATTATAATAATAAGGCAAACTGCAATTTCGTGCCTAGTATCATTTGAGCCGCTCGAAGTTAATGGAAACAGAGTTTATTTGCGGAACTGTTATGATATTTGACGAGCGGCTGATCAGCGAGTTACATTAAAGCCAGTCGCGCCAGTCTAACTTAGCAACGTAATATTTACTGCACTCGAGACACCAATTTCCGTCCTTCTCTGAAACGATTTTCACGCTGCTCTGATTTCTGCTCGTTATTAGTTTGCCAGCAATTGCCTTCCCTTCGTATACACCGTTTCGCCTCGCATATATCCGGGCGACGCGTCGCGTCGAAAAATTCGAAAGTGAAAATCCTCGCGAATTAAGCGAGCCAAAAAAAACATCGCCGCCCAAAAAAACCAGCCGCCAATTAATCCACCTCCCCCGCTAACCCGCATTAAAGGCAGCGATGAATTCCCGCGCGGCCGCACGCGACTCGCTATAATTTCGCGCGGCGGTCGCGGCGCGCAAAAAGCGCATATAAGCACTCGACGAGCGGCCGAAACGGGCAAAGGTGGCCGCCGCCGCCGCGACCGCAGAGTCGAGCCGTCATCAGCGCCGCTGTCAAATTTGTTTTATCAGGTGGCGGCGGCGCGCGGACGCGGCCCCGTTTTGAAATACTGCATTACAGCCGAATTAATTCGGTTTCGCGAGAGAGAGAGAGAGAGCGCGACGACGCGGCCCGCGCGCTGCATTGCCTCGAATTAGGCGGGCCATTGTATAATCCGGGCACGAATCGCTGAAACGCGAGAGGCGGTCGACGGTCGCGCTGGAAAAATGGGACGTGGCTCTTTTGGATATATTGCCTTTCGTTGTCGAGTGCTCTTTTGGAATTGTTTGATAAATTATTAGGAATTAAATAAATTCGGGCATTTCGACGTTTTTATCGGGGACGGTAAAAATTTTAACGCGTAGAAAAGAATTTATCTCCTGCTGCTCGTTTTGGTTAATAAGCGTGACGAAATAATGAAAACGGTCTCAAATTTTCGCAATTGTTCAAACTCAAACAAATGTGAAACGGTTATTACTTTAAAGGCGAACGCCCTGCATTGTTTCTAAAACCGTAATTAGGTTACAGTCGTTAAACTCCGACAAATTTTCCGTGCCGCGGACTGCGAAGAGTAATGTAATACACTCGCAAGGGATATACAATGCCAGCAATATTAGTTTCGCTGCCTTCTAAATCCATCCGGCTTTCGACTGGCAGTCTGCGCGTTTCCTCGAAAATCCACCATTCAAATCAGCCCCATCAAAGCCGCCCCCCGCGACTCTCCCCTTACGACCCGCCCATCGATCGGCCTGGAAAGCGAGCCGAAAGCAAGACGTCGTCGTCGCAAAAGGCAATAACAATCGTTTCCCCTCGCCAGCTAAAAGCAATCCAATCAATCGGAGCGGCCCGATCTCTCTCTGGTGTATTACGCCATTTCCTCCTTTTCCGGGGCCGTTCTCGCGAGACGGCCGCAAACTCGCTGCCGATTTCGGCGCGGTTCGCGGTCGCGGCTGAGGCCGAGCAGCCAGCCGGGGTAAGGCGATTTATCATTTAGGGGCGACAAGTGGCTGCGCGCCGGGAAGCCCCCTCTGGATCTTGCGCGGAATTAACCGCGACGAGGCCGCGAAATTTTCGCGGCTCTGAGCGGAGAGGGGAAGCTTGGGGTGGGAGGGATTTACCTGGCTGTTTTTGGAGGGGGGAGTCGCGACGAGAGTGAAGCGAGTTCGTTTATTACAAGTATAATTTAGCTGCTTTTATTAAATAGACTTACTGATTTTTTTTGCTGGATTACATGTTTTTTTTTTTATTCGGGTACTTTGAATTCGATAAACAAAGCACTGCGAAAATTTCAATTTCGATTTAAATCGCCGCTTAAGTATTTCGTGAGGTTGAATAATTGCGCGGCGCGTGATGAGTAAAGGACGGCGAATAAATCAGTGTATAAGATAACGTAATAACGGAATCAAATTCCTGCTCGCGGTCAAGATGATGAATGAGCGGACATTTATTCGCATGACATTCGTTCATCTTTCTCTCTCTCTCCTTCGCCCACGAATATTTCATCCTCTGTCATGGCTTTGTAAAAAGTTTTTTTTTTTCGATATTCTAAATATAGAATTTTAGTCCCGTTACATCCGAGCGTCGTAATGAATTGTTACAAAATTGAGCTCCAATATATATGTACACTTAAGGCGAAGAAAGCGAAATTAGTTTATCGTAAAACGAATATTCGGCGCAAGAGCATCCTTCGGTATTTTTATGTACATTTGCGAAAATGGCGCAGAAACTGCGTACAGATTGAGGCCGTTTCAGGGGGCTTTTGAAAGCCGATGATAAAAAAACAAAACAGAAAAAAAATGGCAAGTACAGCCCGTATAGCCAAGTGCGCGCGAAAAAATTGGGAGCGGATGAAACGCTCTTCCAGACAACAATAAAAATTCAATCGCCCCTCTTGCTCTTATATAAAAAGGCCGCGGCCCGATATCGCATAAAGCTCTCTCTCTCTCTCTCTCTCTGCTCTCTGCTCTCTTCCCCAGGAGCGCGCATTTTACGATCGAGCGGAGAAGGACGAGGCGAATCGAAGGAGGCGAAACCTCGGCGCGACGATAAAATCCCGCGGGAAGAGGAGAGAGAGAGAGAGAGCGATGCAAAAAGCGATAAATCAGCGGATAATAATGGCGCGGCCGCCGCCGCCGCCGCGCGACTGTTTTACGGTTTAGGGAAAACTTCGGGTGTTATTCGCTTCCTGTTTCTCGCGGCGCTGCACGAAAAGAAGGCGCCTCCCCCCGCTTCGAACGCGGGAGAGGCGCGAACTTTTGGATTAACTGTAAAGGAGTTTTTATCGCCGAGCCAGCTTTTTCCCCGTAAGCTCCGAGACTTGGCCTCCTTTTTTAACCCTCCTTCCCGAAGGCCTTTCTTTTTTTTTTCTCTCTTTTTTTTTTACCTCGGCGAGTTATTGCGGGTTTGTTTCGCCGGGAGAGCTGCTCCTTTTTTGTTTTTTTTTTTTTTATTTCGAGGACTCGAATTATGATTTTTGGCGCTATTGGGCTCGAGTTTCGTCGTAACTTTTCATTAGGCTTAATTGAAAAAAGTTTACGAGGCCGGGGAGATTTGCATTTTTGTTAAAGTCCGGCCTTTCGTCCGGAAATACAAGTGAAAACTTTTGTCATTTAACTTCGGACGTATTGAGCTTGAAGTCTCGTTTTTTTTTTTAGAGATAGAAAAATGCATTTTATTTGCTTTAATTTTTAGTTTTCCATTCGATCGCCATAAATTTCTAGTATATTTATATTTTTTTTCATTCCTTTTCCTTTAGAAATCTGTGCGATGCTACACTTCATTGAAAAATAAAGTTATTAAAAAGTTCAATTAATATAATTAAAGTCCGCGCACATAACATGTCTCAAATATAAAAAGCCGCTTTTTCTATACCAGTAGAAACTGTTTTAAATAAAAGTATATATTTTGAGCTTTCTACTTTCCACGATAAACTAGCTTTTACCAGAAGTAAATAAAATTTTTCTCTAGAATTTTCATTTCGTGCCTCCTACTACTACTACTACTACTACGTAAGTTTATCAATGAAAAGGGATTTTAAAATATTTTTAAAAAAAAATATTCTTCAAAACTTATTCAAAAGTTGAATGTAAGTATTATATCCAAAAGATTTTTTCTTCCAAACTATTATCCAGCGACGTTCTTCTGCCATTGAACCAAAACTTAATTTAATCCACTTTAATACAAGTTGAAAGGAGAACCCATTATATTCCCTGTCCAGGCACCCGGTGCGTCCAATGTACGAAAACTGGCTCCTCCGGCAGGATACTCCCGTAATATGACCAGGAAGGGGGGGCGGAGGCAAGGAGGGGTCGTCGCGCAATATAAGTTCCGCGCTCGATTTGAATGGAACAAGGGCGGGCGGGGGGGAAAAAAGCCAAGATGGAAGAAGGAGGAGAAAAGCGCGACCGCGTCCTGAATAGGAATCGGCTCAAAAATCAAGTTTGCGGATTTTCGTTCGGGGGGGGAGGGGGGAGGCGAGTTTGCCGCAATTGAAAAGCCCGCCTCTCTCCACCTCGCTTCTTCCGCGCCCCGATTTCCGGGAGACGTGCCGCTCGGCGGAGGCGGAACTTTAATCGGGATTCGATCGCTGATCTGTTAATTGCTTTAAAAAGAGAGGCGAAGGGACCGTTCGGAAAGTTTCATTCTGCTGGGAAACAATTCCGGAATGGGCTTATTGAGTTCTGCGGAGTTTTTTGGGTTACTGGGCGAGTTTGATGCATTTCTGGTGATTTTCAGTTTGAATTATTTGTTGTCGAATTGAAAGTACCTTATAAAGTTTTAGTAAAGAGACTTTTTTGAATTGGTTTTTTGCTTATTTAAATATTTATAAACTTTTAAATAGTTTTCTTTAGTTCCGCATTGATTTTTTGCTTATTTAAATATTTATATACTTTTAAGTAGTTTTCAATTTTAATAATTCCGCATTCTTTAATTCAAAGAAGTTTCTATAGGCTCTCGTTATTTTATCTTTTACAATTATTCAACTATAAATTCAATACTTTGTTCTACAATATTCTAAATTACAATTTATTTCAACCGAGAAACTAGATATTTTTAAGGAATTCTTTATTTGAACTTAAAGAAGGAAAAGTTAGAAAAAACGAAAACAATTTAACCTTTAGAATTATTAAAATCAGACGCAAATGAAAACTTGAATTTTATTTAAACCCTTTATAGTGTCAATGCGACAGATGATTAAACTGAATTTAATTAACATAGATGTGTGATCAATCAACTTCTATCTAATTATCTGCATTACTCCAAATAGGATTTCACGGCTCATATCGATTAAATTATCTGCACAGATAATTTAGTGTGTAAGATTAAAATCAAATACCCGCGATACGAGCGGCTAATTGATTGATTGAACGCGTTATTGATCAGAGAATTAGCAGAGAACTATGCCAATAAAAATTCAACCGCTTTAAAGCAATATACAAAAGTGCACATCAAATTAAATCAATCATCGTCACTGAGAGAAACTGCCTAGTAAGGCCACCACAGACTGTCAAAACCAAAAAAATTACCATACTTTATAGGAAAATTTACCAAACAGTATAGTAAAATTTCTAACAAAATATAGTAATTTTTCGAGTTTTGACAGTCTGCGGTGGCTTTACTAGACAGTATGGTAACTTTTACAAGGTAATTTGTAATTTTTACTATATTTCTTCTCTCAGTCTACCATCAGTCTCGATCAGTCCCCGACGAGCGACTCGCAATAAGCCAAATCTCGAATAACAAACAATAACCGAGAGACCGGCGAAGCATCCGCGCGGCTCGGGAATCCATCTCGAGTTCGCGGAATTTCCGGACGGCTCTCGATTCAGCCCCGACGGGCGCCGCGACCCTGACGGCTCGATTGCCTCGCTGCGCCGATGAGTCACGGCGGGGAAAAGGTGACTTGCTCTCGCGCAAATTGAAGCGACGTGCAATCCTGCGGTCTGCACCTTTACGCGCTGACCGAGACGCCGAGAGATACTGGCGACGACCGGCGGCTGTCACTGAATACCTCCGGGGAGCGGGGGGCTTATAGCGCCGTTTAATTAGTGATTGGTTTCGATGCTTTCGGCCGAAGGGCGCGTGGAATTTACCGGTCGCTGGTTTTTGAAAATGGTGCAGATGCTGCAAATGAAGCAGATTAAAATAAATGATTTTCCGACGAAAAATGGGTTACTTAAACTATTGTTAATTTTGAATTTTATTTTTTTTTACTTCTTTGCGGTAATAATTATTTATATGTTCTTGCACAGCTAATATAAAAACCGTAAGGTTAAATTTATTTTAAATTATTCCTTGTTAAAAGCTATACATTTTTAATTATCTTGTTTACTCGCAACAAATGCATTATAATTTTAATTACTTACTTAACCAAGAACTCACGTAAATTAAGGCTCCACTCAATTAATTTCCTACCGTAACAAATGCACTTTCATTTTCCGACAAAATAATCCGACTGCTTTGCCATGTAAATCAAAGTAATTAGCCTTTTTCCCCGCGAAAAAACTCCCCCTCCCCCCCCGACGAACGTCCAAGCAGTTAAAAATCCCGCAACTCATCCAACCCGCCTCGGAAAAAGCCCTGAAATCAAGTGGCACAACCTCCGTATAAGAAGCGCCGAGCTCGTTTCCTTTATAAGCAAAGTGCATTATAAAATACCGCGCCTCCGCGAGCCGAGCGAATTACCGCGAGTCAATTACTCGACGTCGGAGGGGGCGAAACAATGAGCGGCAGTCGGCGGAGAGCGGCTTTTGTTGCGGCCGCGTCATCGCGCGAAATTCTCCCTCCCCAACCCGCCAGAAGAATCGCAATCTCTACCGGGAACGCGCGCGCGCGCGGCTCCTTATCTCGCATCGGGAGCGGCCGGAACTCCGGCGGACGTTGTACCTGGAAATGAGAATAACGATAGCCGTGCGAGAGAGGGAGCGCAGAGGGAAAAACGGAGGTGAGGCGCGGCGCGAGAGAGAGAGTAATCGGGTTCGCTTTCGGAATTTCCAGGGATGGAGTTATATATCGCTTCCGCGCCGGTTTTTGGATGAATTGACGGGAAGCGAGGCTAAACGGGGGATCGCCTCTCTCGATTGCCGACCGCTGCGTTTGAAGGGTTGATGCAATTTTCGTGTACGTCAAAAGTTTAACCGCGATACATTTACTATTTGAAATACCTCCGGCTGGGGTTGAGTTTAGAATGCGTCGTCTATAAATTACAAATGTATAATCGGAGTCCTCTCGGCAATGTCACGTTTTACGGCTCGCGAGCCGTTTGCATTTATTTTAAAAGTTGTAAGAGGAGCGAAAAAAAAAATAAATAATCGGGAAAAAATGCGGAGCGCGACTCTTAAAATAACCGGAGTGTGTTTCATGCAAACGCAACGATAACGCACGATTATCTTTCACGCATCATTTCATCCTTAAAGTTCACCGATACGGAAAACTCGTATGAGAAGTGACGTTGAAAAATCTCGCGTTACCTGATCGGCACGCAGTATTTTCGCATGAATAATATTCGTTTATTTTGAGTTTATTAAAAATCCCTTTACTCCTCCTCAATACTTATCGCGCTTTTAAACTGCGCAGTTAAACGGGCAACAAAGCAGTGGCAATTTTTAAACTTACTTTGAAACGCGAATTTTATACTTTTTCCTCGATCCTCAGTACCGGCAACGCAAATAAACGCAGAGTCCACCGAAAACAAACGATCGGCCGCGAATCCCATCAGCGCGATGACGCCGCGTTCGCGCGCGGCAACTCTGCCCTCCCGTCGGCAAAGAGTATTCATCGTCTATTTGCTCGGGCGCTATTCCACTTAATAACGCTCGATAAGGCTTCCAGTCGATAATTTCTTTACGGGGAAAAAGGGGGCGCGGGCGCGCTCGCGAAAAGCTCTCTCTCTCTCTTTCGCCCGGCTATATCGAGCGCGCGGAAGGAGATTGGAAAACAAGAGGAGCAGAAAAACGGAAGCCCCGGAGAGAAAGAGAGAGAGGAGCGGGGCGGGAGGGAGGAGGAGAGGCGTTCTTGGAAGCGATTTACTCGGCGGCTTCTCGGCCGTGTCATCGCGCGTGATACGACACGCTTGGCCACTCGGCCGCCCGCGCCGACGACGTCGTAATGGGGATATATGCCATGGGACGGCCGGTGTTACCGCGCCTAGAGAGAGAGCCGAGGAAAACAATTGCGGGGAACGAGCGAGCGGTCGAGAGTGATCGCCGAGTTTTTCTATGGGAGATTCGGCTTGAGGGGTTGGTGGGGATTTTTGCTCGGAGGTACGACGGTGCTTATTGAATTAGAGTATTTAGGAGGTTGCCTTGTCAAAATTGAGGATTAATTTAAATCTGACAATTTAAATAGCAACGTATGTTCAAAATGAGGGTAGTTAATGTACAAGAAAAAAGATTAAACATTTATTTTTTCATATGCGTAATTCGAAATATTGCTTATCAAAATTCATTAGATCTAGAAGCTTATTTTCTTCTTTATATATTTACCTAATATAAATTTAACGTGGGAAATTGCAAAATAATTTATCGGGACAAAGTTATACTTAATTGTTTATGTGAAAACCCAGCACCTGGCCCGCTTTTACGTAAACAATTAAGTGTAACTTTGTTCTCATAAATTATTTTGCAGTTTCCCGCGGTAAATTTATAGGTAAATATATAAAGAACTAAAACAAGCTTAGACACATTGAAATCAGATATCAGATAAAAAATAAAAATTTGTATTGTAACAAACCACGCTTTTACTTTCATGAACAATATTTACACTATCAATCTAATTATAATATAAAAAAAGGTTTTTTTATATCTTTTTTCTTGTATACACAGTACCATAATTTTCCACTTTCTTCTAAATCCTCAATTTTGACAAGCCGACCTCCTTAAAATGATCAACAGGTCAAGACCGAAAATCAACGTTTTAAATCTGACCAATTATATTTGAACAGTACTTCTTTCCCTCCACTTAACCTTTCATCTTTATTAGCTCAAAAGCTCCTCGATCCGCGCGCAAGCCGAAAATTAATAAAACCGAAACTTCGCCGACCGGGCCGTAAATCAGCTTTTAATTAACCAAACCCCAAACATAACGATAATTCCCGTTAAAATCCACAGCACTCCCCCTCGCGCGCTGCGCACGGACCCACTTCGGGGCTTATCTCCCGCCTCTCTTCCTCTCTCTCTCTCTCGCGAGAGAGGAAAGCATGTACCCGGGCGCGCGAGCGCGCGCGTCCTGGGATATACAAAGCCGGGGGACTCGGGGGAATAGAGCGCCGGGAAGATTCCGGCGGGCCGCTGTCAGGGCTGCGAGACAGCGCCTTTAATTGATTAACGTCCCGGGGGATCGCCCGGCGCTCTTCTCTCTCTCTCCTCCCGAGCCGCCGCCGCTGCCGCTAATCGAATCAGGAATCGTCCGGGCTAATCGGCGAATTTACTGCGATTTGCTGCGCCGCCTTTCGCTGGCTGATGCTTGTTTGCGTCGCAAAGGGAGGTTGGAGTGCTTTTTCGGGGCCGAGTGCTTGAGAGCACTTGAGTAAGTTGGAGTGCCGGTGGATGAATATACCGGTAGACGAAAGCTCTCTGGCATTTATTCGCATATTATATCCATTTATTGTCAGAACAAATTCTTTCTGGCGGGAAGACTTGGAATTGGATCTCTTTCCTTGAATTGTTTAGAGACTCTATTAGAAGAGGACACGCAAAGCCTCGGATTCCCGGAAAACAGCGCCTGGTACAAGGCATCCGAAAATGTCAGAGCGCGTTGGACCGATTCGCGGAAGAAGCCGCAAGTCTCCAATTCGGAGTAGCGCGAACAGCAGGGGTGGTACTCCTGCTATGAAAAGCGGAGTGACTGTTCCTGATTGACAGAAGATACAAACAAGCTGCGCGTCATTTTGCCAGCAGTGTTTTTTTTTTATTTTTACATCATTACAGGGTAGAGGATACGATTACTGTGTCTTTAGCGTACTTTCCTGTGCAACAATAAATGTTTAACTTTTACAACCACTTTTAAGCTCTGTAAAAGTTGATAAAATATAAAATAAAACCCAGGGTAATTGTACCGTGTCGTCTGCTTACAGGGTACAGTAATTGTACCGTCTACCCTTCAACACTTGTTCTCTTAACGCAGTATTAAAAAGAAGAGACCAAGTCGATCGTTACAAAACTTCTTTGCGCTCTAAAAATTCTCGAAAGTAAACAATATTTACACAGTTAAGAATTGCTCGCCGCTCGAAACTTCCCTCAAAACTTGTTCTCCGAATTAAGATCGATAATACAGAAGGCCGGGGAGAATCAAAGCTCAAACTTTAAATTGGTAGAACATTCCCCCGTCCGCGTAGTACTGCGCGCGGGGCGGCAAGCTGCGCGGGAAAACAGAAGAATCCCATTACCGTAATGTTCGCGAGCGCTTCCGATAAACGCGAAAGAAACTGTAAACTAGCGCTCGCAATTAAAAAAGCACCCAGAGCGCGCAAACTTCATCGGGTCGTAAATATCCGCGGCGGGCGCGAAAGCGAGTTACCGCCTTAATTCTCGCGCAAACGAAAAATAACGGCGTGCGCGCGCGTAAATGCTTCCCCCCCGCTCCTAACGAGGCGAGGTGTATCGCGGCCGCGAAGAAATTAGGAGGGCCGAGAAATGAGATTCGCGCGGAGAGCGTCGCGCGCTTAAAATTCCCCCCGACGTACACATACACCTGGGAACGCCGCGGCGGTCGAAGTGGAGCAAACATATCGTAAATCGAGCAATGAGTGCTTCCTTCCCCTCGCCCCGCGAGCTTCCTGTTCCTCCTTCTTCTGCTCCATTACTCGTGTGTCTGTGTTTCATTCGCTCCTCCGACCGCCCGTTTCTTCGGACTCTCCGTGTGCCACTTCTCGTGATTTATGACGCTGTAAAGTAGCGCGACGCTCCTGCGAACCGAGTGATGCGGTGGAAGGCCGCGTTTTCGGGGGGGGGCATCGGAAATGATTTGTTTCGGGGTTTCAGGGTTTTCGAGGACGATGGTTAATTAACGGGGTATTGGAATTCGCGGTTGAGTATTGTGGAGAGGATAATTGTGCGGCTGAGCATCTGCCAGGATCGCAACGTCGCGAGGTAATTCAGCGGACTATGAAATATTCAAACTTGATTAAATTAATTCGCTTAAATAATTCCGCATTATCCTGGGTGCAGTTCTGGATTATTATTATTATTGTAATGATGCAAAATTATTGTTAAATGCAATGCTGTATTAAACTGGCTGTTAATTGATGAAACGGTTAATTGCTTTTTTTATCAATTAATTAAAAGCAAGCGTGTATGATTTGAGAATAACCGTTACCCAAATTAAGTCCGATCATCAAAATCTGATGGATCAACAAAATTCAAATTACCAATTGCCGTCGTTAAACTCGAATTAACCAACGCGACTGTATCACGTTTTCCGCATGCCAAAATTGCAAAAGTAAATTTAAATATCTCCTCTCCGCGTACCGAGAAATCAAATCGAAGCCTCTCGAGCGCTCCCGCTGCACATCATCCCGCGGACAAATATACCCTCTCTCGCTCATAATGCAGTTCCACCTCGGTCGAAGGCATTCCTAAGGATGCAAAAGGACGAGCGTACCTCTCGCGGCGGCTCTCCGGCGGGGCTTCGGGGAAGAAAGCCTTTGGGAGAGAGAGAGAGCTCCGTGACTCCCGGACCGCGAGACAGATTACTTTTAATGGAAACGTACCCGGGACAGGCCGGAAGGACGCGCTCGGCTTGATTAAGAAGGGGATGGCCCGAGAGGAGCGCGAGGATAATTGCCGGCGCGATTAAAGAGCGGAGGCGCGCAAATTGTCCCCGAGGAAGAAGTGCCGCAGCCGTTGCGTTTTCCGCGGGATGCAAGGAGCTCCTCTTTTGTTTTGTTTTTTTATTTTTTTGCGCAGTGGACTTTGCGGTGCTGCTTTTTTCTTGGGCGCCTTGCTTCGAGTTCCTTTCTGTATAAAGTTTTTGGTTTTTCCCTTTTTCTCGCGTTTGATTTATCGCGGCCGATGCACTGTATTGATTTTGATAATGATAAAATAATCCAAGAAGCAAGTAAGGATAATTTTTGGTTCATAAATAACTCTCGAGTGAATAAAATTCTATAAAATAAGGAGATTTTGCCCTGGGAGGTACTAGTTCCCATGAAATTATGACTGGAAAGTAATAGTGCACTTTCTCTTAGATTAGACTCTATTTTATTAATTATCGAAAATAGCATATTTCTAAAAAGCATAATCTATGCCATGATTATACCAGTTACCGCTGTCTAGTCGTTCCGAAGAAAGATTTTTATTTCCTGAACGTAAATAAGCGAGAAATGTGAAAGTAAAAAAGGCTATTTCACGACATTAAGTAGGGTATAAAGTAAGGAATATAAAAATGTCTTTATTTCTACAGAGTTATCTGATTAAACAAACGATAAAATAAGGTAATCATCAAATTAAGAGAACACTAAAATAAAATGAAAGTACATCCACAATAAATGTCGCGGTTTAATGAAATTCTGTAATAAAATCAAACAATGCCCTCGCTGATTTAATATTCAGGACTCTTTATTACATTCCACAATTTTTGCCAACTAAATTCAATTCATATTAATTCAATTCACATTATTTAAAGCTATTAGTGCATAGAAAACTCGACAATGACAGAGCAGGAAATGAAATGAAGCTACATATATCGTGTCAAGAAGCTCACGATCCGCGCGAATATTAATAATGTCCTCGTATATGATCTCTGTATCTGGGTCTTGCAACGAATCTATATCTATTCTTACGTATTTATCGTCTAGTGAGATATACTGTATGCTGGATTTTATATATCTCCTACGGAAATTTTAATTATTCATACACTGATGGCCTTTTTGTAATAAAAATATCGATGGTTTTTTAATCGTAAAAGTATCACATTAATTTTTAAAAAAAGCATTTTCTTGACATTTTTATTTCTGATTGAATCGTGAAAATAATTTTTTGAAAAGTAAATTAATTTTTATTCTTACTATAATTTACCTGTACTTGCAATTTACGTTGAAAATTGCATCCTTTCATTTATTACGCAATTTTAAATTCACGCATTTCAGTACGAAATTCCGCGGACATTATCAATGTGCATGAAAAATGGAAATCGTAAGAGGAGAAAGGCGATGGAGAAGAGCAGACTTTCTTACGGCTCTACTCCGGTTATTTGCTCCATAAAAACGGGGGGGAAAAGAGCAGCCCGATGCAGCTTGGCGGTGTGTTTGTGCCGCTCGAAAATCGCCGATATCCGCGGAAAATAACGCGGCGCGCAGCAAGGCGAGGCGGCGTCGAACTGAAAAGTATCGACGTTATATCGTTTTGAATTCTGATGCTCAACGAGCTTTACGGGGAAAAAGTATCGCAATCATTTCTTGAAATTCGCTCCCCCCCGCCTCTCTTTTTTTCCGCCTTTTTGCAGTGGGAGTCGCGAGTTTTTCTGCGCACTGCGCGATCAGAACTGTATTCAGGATGAACAGAATGGGGGGAGGCGAAATATTCGATCGGATGTCGAGCATTTCTTTAAGTGCAAATTCTGCCGGAAATTGCTGAATTTATTCTATTTTTATGTAAAAAATGGATTTGAGTAACAAATATACTTTTTTCTGTGACTTTAATGTCAATTTAAATTTAACTTATCAGCATTCCGATTACACCAACGGAATAATAGACCAAGCCTATTAAAAGTGATCAAATCTGATCGGATTAAATTGGATTAAAATAGCGTATGGACATTTAAGCCAATAGAAACACTAAATTATTAGCAACACGATTACAAGACATCTATATTGTATCAATTGACTAGTCGACGCGCGCATCCTCTTATTCCATCCATCCGTCGAAAGTCCCGCAGAGTTTCCTGCCTCTCGACCGATTTATTTCCCCCCCGGGCCGTTCTCCGCGGCAGTTATACGCGACCGATAACAAGAGATCGGCCTCGAAGCAAAAGCGTAAAAGCCCCCCGCCCCCCGGGGGATCGGGGGGGGGGGGGGGGAGGATGATGTTTACGCCGGGGCCGCTTAAAGCTCGCGGCCGTTTCACCGCTGCCCGGGACATACGTTCGACGTCCGGCCGCCGCTTTACGATAGAAATGAATGCGGGGACCTGGTTTTAGAGGTAGTTTAAAGAACGAGACCGAAGCGATAAGGCCGCTTTTATTTGTCCTCCCGGCTTACACTCCTGGTTCTAGTGCTTTTTTGGGGGGGGACGTGTGCCTTCGGAATTGAGAGGGGATATAAAGATTAGGCTCGCGCTTGAAAGAGCGCGATGCAACTTTGATGAATGCGATAAAAGTCGACGTACCGGTAAACAATTGGCCTCTTTATTTGCCAATTTAATATTCCGAAAATCGAACCCTTATTCGTCCGACCACACTCGTCTGCTTCCACTTAGGAGCATCGATCCCCTGCACTTATCGTGCATAATCTAAACAGCCTCAAGGACAGGACGAGCTCGCCCGCTGAAATCTTAACGATTTATTTGGTCGAAAACACATCGAGGATAGTGTGACAATACCTCGGCGGAGATAAAGACCCACGGCGATCGGGTGGCGCGCCGCGCGGCTTAATAAGCGAAACTGGCCCCGCGATAAGGATTTATAAGCGGCCGCGGAGAGGCACCTCGCCTCTCCTCTGGCGCGAAGCTTGTCTTACGGGCGATAAAGCCGACTCACCGGATACCCGAGGCGCGCGTAAACAGTGGGAAGAGCTGCTCTTGCACTTGCGACGCGAGGAGGATATAAATATTTGAGTTCGAGCGGTATTTAACGGGCTTTATTATTGTCGGGGGAGCTTGGATTTAAAGGCGGGTCGCTGCGCCCGATGCTTTTGTCTTCGCTAATTGAATTTCTGCTGTTGTCAGCTGGCAGTGTGGCAATATTGATGGCGTGACAAGTCATTCGATTTGAAACTCAGCTTTTTTTTTCATTTTTTTTTTAATCAATGTCACTTACCTTAGTAAATAAAATATATAGAATTGGATAAAGGTATATAAGAAGAGCCTGAGACTCACCGAGCACGTCCAAGGTGATGTCGCCCTCCAGGGTGGTCGTGTCGTTGCGCGCCCGACAGGAGTAGCGGCCGGCGTCCGAGAGCCTCACCTCCTGCGTGTAAATCGTCTGATTGGCGCTCTCCGGGTAGAGGATGAAGTTGCTCTCGCCGCCCGGCCACGGGTAGGGTCGGCTGTCCTTGTACCTGAAACGAGAAGCGCCACCCGCCAGGTGTTAGTGCTTGCTTGCTTGCTTGCTTGCTTGTTCGGGCCCGTTTACGAGCGCGCGACTGATGGGTTTGCTTGTCGTCTTACGGGGGGGTTCTGGCGCGGCGGGGATTTGCCGGCCGGTGGTGGGTTAATTAAGCGGTTGTTTGGAGGGATTTGTTTTTTTGTTTGTTTTAATTAGAATTCGTAAGGCCGTTTTATTTGAAAATATTGACGCGCGAGGAAAGAGATACGTTTTCGGGAGCCAAGTTTGATTGACTCGCGTTATCTTGAAACAATATCTGGGTGTGATTATTTTGATGATTCATTTGGTGGGTGAGTGATTTGAAATATTTTTAATATAATGTATCTTAATAGTAACAAGAATTTAAAGAGTTTTTTAAATTTATATCTTTTATATGCGAAGAATTCGCTGTACTTGAATGCAAGCGCTTCTTGGAAATTATATACAACCATAAAGTTTTATCTCCTTCAGATTTTGTGCTACTCCTCTTAATATATACCCAAGCAACACTCCATAGTTACTTATTACGCTCTTTACCGCAGAACTGTAAAATGACGAATGAAGGAAGTGCAAGAATTTTTCGGAAAATGTATAAAACATAGCGGTCTTTCCAGCCTTTCCCGGGATATCACCGAATAATCCCAACAATTATAATCCCCGGCGCAAAAATCAACTGTAAGCCGAATTAAAAATATCCGCCTCGTAATCGCAAATAACGGAATCGTGTCCAAATAAAGCAGCGAGCGCGAAGATTGTCTTCGACGTAATGCCGATAAAAGGCGACAATTTTCGCGGAAAGGCGCGGGGCACGAGGTCGAGCTTTTGATTGAATTTTACGATTCCGCGAGAGAGAGACAGAGGCGCAGAGGTTTCACCCCGCGGGGGAATCGAGAGACTCCGCGCGACGCGGGGATGGAATGAGATTGGGCGACAATTTAGAAATTCCGCGAAGCCACGAGGGGGGAAAGAATAGGCAATTACGTTAAAAATGTGTCCGGTGCGCTCGCCTTTTATGTTCCCCCCGCGACGCGCGCGAGGAAAAAACCGAGGAAGAGCGGAGAGAGAGCCGCCTCGGCGCGGGAAAGAGGAACGGACACGGCTCGGGAGAGACAGAAATAGGAAGGGAACTGAGAATGGCGAAGGGATTATTTATTTTTCACTTAGACGTCCGGCGAGTCTTGCCCCGAGTGAAGTGTAATAGAAAAGGATCGCCGGCGGTAAGATACGTTGCCTGAAATAAATTGGCTGGAAAGATGAAATCAGAGAAAGGGCGGAGATTTCGGGGGGGAGATGTTAGAAACCGATGTGATTTTGAGCTTTTTGCTTTGATACGTTGATATTCGGAGAAAAATCCGGTATGAAAGGGAAAATAAAATGCATGTTCTCTCAATGCGAAAGCTAATGATATTTTCAAGAATAATTTCAGCATTGCTTTTTGTAACGTATACCTTTTCGTGTAGAGACCATTCGATAGCTTTCCTATCTTTCCAAACATTTTGTGAAAAATGTATTATTCCTTCATTCTTTAAATTAAAAAATTGATTATATCACCTTTAAAACGTTAAACAATAAATAATCTAAAATTATTTTTCCCCGCAAAATGTCTCCAACATTTTCTGTCGCAATGATAAATTAAGTCTAACTGAATCAGAGCGTGATGGAAAGCAGATGTAAATGATAGAAGGCGTGACAAATAATACGAAGAGAGAGAGAGAGAGAGAGAACAAAGGAAAAAAGTGAGAAAAAGACGTATAGCAATTGAGAACGAGAGGGAAAAAGAAAGGAGGATCTCGACGTTTTATAATACGCGTCCTTTATTCCATTCGGTTCCGCGATCCGTTATAACTCGTCTCCCGAAGTCAGACGAGCGGAACGTCGTAAATTCTCAACTGGTAGAGTGCAGCCATTGCTTTTGTCTCACTGCTTCCCTTTAATGCTTCCTTCCTCCGCTCCTCCGTCCTGGGACGAATGAGTCTCAATAATTTGAAAAATTCCTCACACCGAAAAAGTGGCTTCCATACACTTTTGGCTGCCGATACAATTACCCTGTCGGAATAAGTCTCGTGGAATTTCATACTTTGGAAATAGGAGAATGAGAAACGAGGGGGAGAAACTTGGCGTTGCCGGCGAATGAATTGATTAAGTGAAATTCATTTGTCCTGGTATCGGAGAAACGGCAGTTTCAGAGAAGGAATTTCCATTTGATGTGCGTCGCTTTGACAGCCGTCTTGGGTCTTGAGTTTTGCGCGCATGTACTTGTTCAATTGTTTCCGCAGTGCTCGATCTATTGATTTGACCTTAATGACGTTTGTTTTCCAATAATTGTATGCAAGTTTAAGTGCCTTTTCTTGTTACTGGAAAGCGATTTTTTATTCTTGTGATATTTTGGCGGATTTAGTCAGATTTATTGAGTTAATTAATGCAGGGGTAGAAAACTACTTTTTTTGGCTAACGTAATTTTTAAAACATTGAGAATGTCCAGAAAGGTCTGTTTTTAAATGAATGGAAAAGTGGACTAATGAAAATTATAATTAGTATAATTGATCTTGATGAAGAGTAGTAATTACAGTAAAAATTAGTAAGTCGGAGTCAAACGTTTTCATGCATTAAGCTATTTTAATATTTTAAAAGTTTGTTAAATATAAATCAAAAGAATTTCAAACTTAGTAAATGACCAAAAACTGATGATGATATTTCAATCAGTCTAGGATACCAGAGAGAAAAATCCACAGCCAGCTCATTAATTCCTAAGTATGATATACTACCACATCATCACCTGCCACAAAAAATCCATACCCCGACATTCCTCCAACTCGACAAGAAAGCCCATCCGGCGAGCGTCCTTAAAGGGTTAATCGAACGGCGCGATCGAGCTCCGCTTTTTCCCCGCCAGCCCTTTCCGCTATTTGTACGACACGAGAGCGAGCTAATAACGCGGCACTATCGCCCCCCCGAGATCTTCCGCGAGCATCTTCCTTCCTCCCTCGACACGCGAGCACTTCGGTAAATATGTAAAGGCGTTTACGTAAGCGGCCGGCGACGCGCGATTCGCTCTTTTCGCGCCCGTTTGAGCCGAGCCAGAGCGGAACGAAAGCACGCGGTTGCGTGGATAAGAGCGCTTTGGGAGTCGATACCGCCGGTGGATGCTTTGTTGATATCGGTTTACGTAATGTAATAACGCGTATAGGTGATGGGATGGGGGTTTACGTCCGTTTAGCCAGTGTTTTCAGGGGTCGTGAAGCTTTTTGTTTGGTTTGGGGCGCTGAGCATATTTGTGAAAATAAAGTGGACCTTATTTGGTAGATTCGAAAAAATTTAGAGAATTTAAGAACATTGCTTGGGGTGTCCATTGGGTGAACTGCATTAAGATACGAGTCACAGTATAGAAATCTAATTTGGGTAAGCTATATAACAAAAGATGAACTGATAGGATAGGAAATGTTTCAAAAAGGCATTAGCGTGATGAATATATTATAAAATGAAATGATTGATAGTTTTAATTCATAAATTTCTAAAAAAAGGTACACTTTGCGTTTACGCTTAAGTTCTTTTTAGGTATCAAAATATGAAAAAAATCACTGTAGTAGTCTGTTTAACGCCTGAAATAACTTAGTTGATTTAAAAAAAAAACCTTCAAAATTTGTTTGCTTCAAATAAGTTTTAAAAAAGAAAATAAAACTACAGTAAACAAGCTTTCATTGCGAAATTCACAGAAAATTCCAAGCACGTTCCTATCTAAATATTGTCGTGAATTTTTGAAATTTAACTTTTAATTATTTTTTGAAACTTTATGTAGAACAATTTTGAACTGAATCATTCATGTTTACAGTAACGGTAAATTAAAAAAGTTTTTAAAAAAAATGAATAAAAGGTACAATAACTCGAATTGTTCAGCAGTGCTAAAAATATATCTCAAAGTTTGAACCAAATCTGGGACTCATAAATCGTACATTTTTCTAATCAACGTAAATAGTGCTGAGAATTAAGTAGGCTTTATTAGATGTAGAAAATAACACGTACTTATACAATCCAGATTTCTAGATCAGTAGTCTAGTATAAATAACTCAACACTTGTAAAACTATGCAAATTTCTAGTACATAGTCTCATAATGGTTTTAAGTTCACTGATGTTTAGTTCTAAGAAAGTATTAGTCTATAACACGATTAAGATTATTGTCAAGATCAACAAGTTGCTCTAATCCTTATTCATATTCAAACAACAATTTTCCTTTACTCTTTATTTACTTATGACTGTTCACACGATACTGTCAGTTTCTCCTGAAAGAAACACTTTGTCATTTAACCGGAAGCTTTCAGTGCTGCTTACTGGAAACGCATTCGTGCTTTGCCGTATCGTTCAACCATGCATAATCGATAGGTAAGCCTCTTGTCAACTGCTTACACCAGAGAGAACTTGTACGTTCTACTTATTGAACAACGTCGATAGAAGGTAAAAGTCTTTTAAGAATACCTAGAAGCGCCGCTAAGTCCACATTGTATAATCAGAACTAATTTCGTTGTCAGCGGTGCGTGTAATTTCCGTTTCGCGGAACCAAATTGCTCAGTTATTGATGCAAACAAGACGTTAAATTGGTGTAATTTAACTGCCAAATTGTGCAAATCCAATCCTTAAGACGTGTAATTATCATACGACGTAGTTTGACAAAATACCTGGTTGGTTCGTAAGAAATGACATGCCTCGAGACATGATTGCAACGCCAAATTCAAGAAATACGAACGCATTTGATTATAAGGTGGTGAAAAAAGATCTACAATTTTCATTTGTAAGTAATATTAAGGGGCTTATACCTAAAAATGTGACTTTTTAAAATAACCAGAAAAAAACTAAATTAAATTAATAGTATATTCATACAATGTTTTTACAATATATTCAATTTTTGACCAAATAATCAGAGCTCTTTAAGACTCTTCGATACCAAAATATAAAGATTTAAACATTGTTGCTCTGCCGTAGACTATAGTTTCCGAAAATGGATGGATTTTCATTCAGCGGAGCTTGAAATTTTGATATTTTATACCATTTTGGACTGAAGAGTTGTACGTATGCAATTTTTTTGATTTAATATTTTTAAGATTCAATTAACTAAAAAGATTCATCCATCAATTTTTGGAAACTATAGGCTACGGCAGAGCAAAAATGTTTAAATCAAAATATTTTGGTATCGAATAGTCTTAAAGAACTCTGGCTTGGATTATTTGGACAAAAATTGAATATATTAGTGTAAAAACATTGTATGAATATATTATTCATTTAATTCAGTTTTTTTTCTGGTTATTTTAAAAAGTCACATTTTTAGGTACAAGACCTCCTTAAAATCTCCAGTCTCTAGGTATAAATAAAATAAATAAAGAAGCATGAAAATAATGAATTCCACATCAACGGCGACTGAAAGATCCAGCAGCGGGAAACTAAGTCAGTTTGTATAACGATATTCCGCGCCGGTCGGGATGCAATTTTCCTCCGAGTGTCGAATCAGAAATACGACGTTAGTCACTTGTCGCTTCCTCCTCCAATTTTTCTCATCCAGCTCTCTCTCTTCTTCCTTGAATTTCTTCCTTCCTTCCTTCGCAATTTATCCGTCCATTCTTCCTCCTCTGTCTTTCCCACGAGGAGGGATGAGGCAAAGTCTCGGTCTCGTCCTCCCGTCACGTGCCGTCGCGGCCGCTTCTTGCATTGCAAGTTCGACGAATCAATCTACCGCAAAGTAACTCGGTCTTGCGACAGGAGAGAGAGCTTTGGTACACCCGTGTCCGTGTAAGCCCGAGCGGTGGCGTCCCTCTCCGTCTCCCGTCTCTCGGCGCGTTCTTGCTCGCTCTATAGAGCTTTAAACGCCTCTACTTGGAAACTAATTATCGTAGAGTACGAGCGACGATATGCTCTCTTCCCCCTCTCTCTCTCTCTCTCTCGCTCTCGTGTGTCGTTTACCGCGGCTTTTCTTTCATAATTTATGAGCCGGCAGGTTAATAAAACATGACTTTCCAAGTTTAGTTCCGAGATAGCTCGCGTTGATTATTTCATCACATTTTATTTTGTTAATTATTTCTGAATCCTGGCGCCCTTCGTAACCGAACTTTGCGCGCTTTTTCATCTTTTCTTTCGTTTTAATTGATTATTCATATCGGTTATTAGCTACATGGCAATTATAAACTTTTTATATGGGCTGTGAAAAAATTACTGTTTCCAAATATGAAAAATTGAACATCTATTAAACTTCCCGTGCAATATTTCTTATTAAAGTCAAAATTGCCCTTCAATAAATAGCACAGCAACGTGCACCACCAGAGTCCCGTACCAAAGAGAAAACTGTCGTAACACCCCCCCCCCCCCCCCCCCCCGGCCTCAGGCACATTCAATAATTCTCCGGTCGCGCGTGGAAGCGTAAAACTTTTCGGAATATTTCGCCGGGCGCAAAACCATGCAAATTCATCTTCGACCGGCGGCTAAACGAGTGCACACGTGCGCGCATTGTGCATCCGAGGGAGTGTCGCGTGCGTTATGCACCCCGGGCGTGCGCGCTCTGCATAATGTAAGGGCACTTAGCCGAGAAACGCTCTACGCGCGAGGGTTTTTGTCTCCGTGTTCTTGTAATTCTGGTAGGTGGGACAAATTTAGCGATTGCTTGTGGTAGGGGAAAAGTTGGGTTTTGCTTTTTCTTGGAGGTGACGTTTCATTGAAGGTGTCAGGTAACTCTTCGGAGATTTTTTTTTGTGGATTGTTTTTAAATGTTAAGAATTTTTTTAATTTGTAATTTTATTTGGGCTCAAAGTATTGTTTTAAGACGAAATATTGACCCATCGATAATTTTTTTAATTCTCAAATATCAGTAGTAAAAAGTAGGAATAATGATTAATTTCCTCTCTTAAAAAAACCAGGGCCGGAAGTTGTGAAACATTTTAAAACTCAATGTGATTGGTTTTTGAATTATTAAGAGTTCATAAAATTATAATAGAAAAATATTTTGAACGTATATAATGAAGAAATTCCTTATAATATGCGTAATACAAAAATAGTATATTATAGAAATAAAAATATATTATACAGTCTATAGTTTCTTTTTCAATAATATATATGTTAAAATTCTATAAATAAAGCGCTCAAACTGCTATAAAGTATGATGAATTAACAAAAAATTAATGGTAATATTATACAAGTACTGAAGTTTCAAAGGTTTCAAAGAAAATGATAATTAGAGCTATAGAAACAAGCAGTTATAAAACTTTATCTAAATGCAGCTGCATCAAGCTTGAAATTTGCGTAATTTTCAATCGCAACGGAACAATGACAGAATCGTGATTCACAGGTTTTAAATATTTAAATTGACTTTTCCAACGTCGACGTAAGTATACTTTGAGCTTTCTTGGAATTTATCTTATATCCAAGTATAATGGGAAATAACAAAAGCTCCAAGTAGCTTACTTTTCTTATACTTACCTTAACTTAAACTCTTGTATTCAGTAATTTCAATGTGTTACGAGTAATTACAATGGAACTTACATATGCAATCCATTTTTCAAAAAACGAGCGTAATTAATTTATAATTGTTTCTAGAAACGATTAAGTCACAAAAATAAAATATGATTTTACCGAATGCTCTTTCGCCAGCATCAAGATTTATTTATCAATCTCTTTATTTCTCGCGTTTAATCGGATTGATTTAAAATAAAATGAAGTACCCGAAGTGCATTAATAAAAGCACTTTCATTTATTGCAGCACTTCTTACAGGTTACATGAATTCAAAATTATTTCTGATTTTCACAGGAATCCATTAGCGATACCTGTAAAAGATCGTCGGAAATAAAATAAACTCGGAAAAACTACTCCAGCAGCGATGACTTTTTAAAGCCAGCCAGCTCCGCCTAACTAGACTAGACTCCCGTTCGATCGACTCCCACGGAACGGCAGAATTGAAATTCGGAGAAGTGCAAATATGGAACGTACTCTAGCGCGTCATAGAGAATACATAAGCGTGTAAAGACCCTGGCGGGGGGGCGTCGTCGGGGCTCGGGAAAGAGAGATGACGGGGACTCCGACGCGATACCGAGTAGAGAGCCAAGCAGACGAGCGCGCATAAGCCCGAAGATGCTACCGACGCTGCATACTGCGCGGATATGTACTCCCGAGCCAGTCGACCACCTGACCTTTATCCCCCCCCCTTTCCGCCGACTTGGCTTGTAGAGGAGATCCGGACGGAAAATTTAATAATCTCGAGGGAGAGAGTTTTTCTTGATTGTTTGCCCGAATATCGGAATTTTAGATTTTGCTCGTTGATTGGTGAATTTGATATTTTTTTTTTTTAGGCTTTTTGTGAATTCGTTATTTTAAGTGAAAGCTAAGCGGTGTTCTTTTAAATTGAAAAATTAATTGACAATAAAAGCGTTTGCAATTAAGTAAATTAAAAGTGTTCAATTTAATTTCTTTAAAATTCAATTTATATTTCATGTACATTTTTAGACTTGATGCTGTACTTGCAATTTTGTAAAATAATTTTACAGATATTAATTAGCTTTTAAATTTGAAATTCGTTCCATTAAAGTATTTAATTTAAATTCTTCTTCGGACTTGACAGCCTTTCTCCATCGTTTTCCTTTACCATATTTACTTGTCTCTCATACAGTTTATCGCATTTTAAAATTATGCTCAAATGTAATGTACGGTAAAAGAGCAGAACTGGAGCACGCACGAAGTGCTCACTAAATTTCGTTTATTTTTTAGATGAAAATTTAAAAAATTGCTTTTTGAAAGGATGTTTTAACAATTTTATACACGGAGAGCTCCAGGAAATGTAATCGGGAGCAGTTAAGTTTGTCAAATTAGAGGAAAATAACTCTTGCCGGCATGTTAAATAAACACTCTTTGACATTTTTATTAAGAACGCCGCTTGTAGCGCCGGAAAGTGCTCTGATGTATGCTTAAAACTTTTTTAATTTAACTTCAATTCCGCATCGGAATAAATAAATATGCATTTCTGGGATGGTGCTAATTGAAACGCTATTAAGATTCTTTTACAAACTCATTATACGGAGTATTGGCGAATAATCTGAATACCTCTTTTCGCCTCGGATTATCGATTGACTTTTCAATTCTTAACCAACTTCCCTCTCAGTCCGACAGTTTTTTTTAAAGCTCCCCCTTTTACCTTGGCAGCTTTGCAATTCCAAGCGAGCTAATCAACTTCTTCCTCGACTGTTGACCTGCGCATTATGTCTGAATGCATTAAGTTGAATTTACTCCAAGGCACTCTCTCCCTTTTACTTTTTGAAATTGTCTGCCTTTGTTGTTTATCTGGGCGCTAAATTTGAACTGCGCAACAGGAGTTTTTGGATTAAGTTATGTAGGTTAGACGTAAAAGTAGCGGAAGAACCGAGTTTCGCAGTTCTTAGTAACTTTATTTTTGCGAAAAGGCCGGGAAAGATTAATAAACTTGGAAAAACAGAAGAAAACAGCGTAAAAGTGCTACATAAAGAAGGTGGAGTATTTTACAGAGAAGCGTGAAGCTTTTTATGAGTAGCCGTGTCATGCTGGATGTTTCACCGGCTGAAAATTCATACGGCATTTAAATTTTCGCTGAGTTGAGATGTTGCGAATTTCCGTATGACTCAAAGCCCATAAAGTTTTCCAGCTGGCGGCGCCGAATCTCCCTCGCTTTTTCTTTACTCCATTTCGTCGCCCTCTGCGTTAGTAAAGCTTCCTATTCACGACGTACACCGCGAATAGTTTATTTATTAATGTTATTCCAAATAAGATAAATCGAGTACTTGGTTTTGATCGATTTATTCAAATTTTTGAAAACTGTTGCGTATATTTTGGAGATTAAACACGGCTCAGTAGTTAAAGTACACGGCGCTTTATGCAATCACCAACTTTATATGCTAATGTTTTGCTCAGTTCAAATATTAACAATAGCTTTACACTTATGTAGTTAAAGCAGTTATTTTAAAACATATATACATTGACAAGTATATTATATTGACAAGTCACGCTGAAAGTTTTGATGCCAATGAGAATTAATTCCAGATGCGGTTTCAGGTATAAATACTGGTTGGTAAATGATATTCAAAGCTGAAAGCGAATAAGCATTAACTAGTCTTCAAGAACTAATGTGTTCATTCACGAATAATCTATAGACTATTGCATATACAGTTGCATTAGTAGCAGCTTTGATGCGTTTAATGATGATGATTTACCTATACATATTATACAATCAAAATAGATTAACGTTTTAACTGTTTTAACCTTGTTATCTTAGATTTACACAATTTCACATCAAACACATGCCTGTAATAAATATTTTATAATTCAGTATTTTCTTTGAATGCCCGTTGGAATACACGTACATATTAATTCACCGCTTGGATGGCAGCTAATAATGTTCCTCCTAAAATTAATAATCGCGTTTACAGTAGTTCCCATATGTGTACTAAATTTGATTACGGACATGAAACTGCTGACATTACAAGGTATAAACAGCGAAAATAGAATTCAACATCACTGTGGATCACGCGGAAAAATACTCCTCAATCATCAGCTCGCAAATTCACTTTTTACAAACGTCCATCGAGTGGAAACGTCAACACGTCTCGATTGCTCGGCGATATCCCCACACACGCCATTTACACCCGACCTTTTTCCTCTCCCCGTCAAACAATGAATTTACTACCCAATTAGTCGACTAATACTTTCGAATCGAGTTACTTCGCAGCGCCAAAAAGCGCTGAAAGCTCTCCGGCGAGCTTGCATAATTGAATTGTCGTCGTTGGTCGGGCGCGCGCGGCGGGGAACGCGCGATATTGTAGGATTGTCAGCGCGCGCCGCGTCGCGGACATTTGAGCGGCAGGCTCTGTTTCCCTCGCAGACAAGATGATACCGCTGGGAACAATGCGACGTAATTTTTCGATTTCTAAGAATTCAGCCGTTCATTTCGAATGTGCGCTTTCTTCGAATTTCCGAGCTAGTTGAAGTTATTACATTGTTGAGTCTGATTTAGAAGCAGACAAAATGTTCCGAGAAATAATGTGACTCTGAAACGACGTTTTACGATTTTATTTTAAAACGATTAAAATTAAACTGCTAAAGATAACACTACATAGACCATTTTTGTTGAAGTGCAACTCTTGTTTTTTGTTTAACTTTGAAAGAAGTTATTAGATAAATAGAGAAAATTGAAACCTTATATTATAATTTCAAGATAAAGAGTTGTTTTTTACAGATACACTGTATACTTCGTGGATAGCATAAAATTGACTTCTTCCTTTCATAAGACTACGGAATCAGAAACTTTATGAAAGTATGCACAAGCAGACAAGTCCGTATTAAAATATTGCATTATTCAAATAACATAGAATACGTGAGCTGCGCTTACAATATGATAGTGGAATAATTCATAATTTTATAGTCTTCGGGTTATTCAATTTTTTTTAAATATTCTATAAAGATCTCCTGAAATCCATTCGAATTATCTCAAAATAGCACGATATGGTTTTATAATCTGCATTTCAGGGAATTTCCCTCTTCCTCTTTTAATCCTATTAGCGAGTTCGTTATATACGTAGAAAAGAAGAACCTGAAATAACAATTTATCCTCAAACGGACTAAACCACATCTCCGCCAATTAAATAAAAACCAATTACACTGCGAACAGACATTTTGTCTGCACCTACTAAAAAAGAAAAAAATCAGAACGCGACAGCAATAAAAACATCACCTGTGGAACGAAAAATAAACAACGGCATCTGCTATTGATAGCCCCTCATAAATTTGCGCTCTCCGCGGAACTGGTTATTCGAAATCCCGGTAGAACGTTCAGGGCTTAATTACAGCGTCGTAACGCGAATCGAAGTTAATTAGTCAAAGTTTTAGTCCGGCAGCGTTTTGTTTGGTCGAGTTTATACGCCGGGCCCTGGGAAATTGATTCGGCTAATTGAGCCAGCTGGAATTTCGTAAAAGTGCGCGCGGCCTTTTAGCCGGGATAATTATTTTATTTACGAGTCCCCGCGCCACCGGCGGGCCGCGCTGTTCGTTCGCGGGATTTAATGGGAGGGAAATTAATGGCTCGCATTTTCTTCGCGTCGACTCCCATTGGGCGTTTACCGTGTATTATGCCTTTTATTTCATTGTGAATTTGGATTGTCGTCGGGGATTTTCGATTACGTTGACAATTGCGAGGTTCGGTTTTTCGAGTAGTTTATGTAGTCTGGATTATTGAAAATGTACTATTGGCATATCGTTTTGAAGCTGGACTCGTGCATTCTTTAGCTCATTTCCTTGCATTGCGCTATACTTTTATGTATAATCTTATATAAAAACTGTAATAAACGTTGCCGTTTTAAAGGAAAACTAAGTATATGGCTTTAAAAGGAAAAAGTAGAGTACCTGCCGATTTATATCCCCAGATAAGCATAACGATCAGTAAACTTTTCAACGGAAAACAGTAGCTACACTAAACCTGGTTCTATTCATACCTGCTTTTGAAATCTTCTTTACTCGGCATCTTCGAGGTAACTTTGATTTTAACTCCCAAATTTAATCAAATAAGCTTTCATATCTCATAGCTTATTTGATTGAATTGTTTCCTTCCCAACCGACTAATCTGATTAGCCAGAAGTTTACTCGAGACGAATTTGAATAATCGTCCGGTACCCAAGTCTCCGTCTGATTTACTATATATAGAATTCGTTTGCTTTTCCTCGACCGCACACCTAAACTCAATCACTCGCATAAAAAAAAAAAAAAGAAAAAAAATTCTCCCATCCAAGCTCGGAAATTCCGACGATTCTTGGAATGGAACTCCTAATACTCGAAATTCAGAGAGCTACCGGTCTCATCATTAAACTCCTTGATTGGATAAACTTCCCTTCTCTCCCCCCTCAACGGCAGCTCTCGGGAAGCCCCGCAACTTGATTCTCGCTCCACCTCTTTGACAGCCCGAGCCGCACTCTGACCGTTACAAGTGATGAAGGCGCGCATTTTCGGGATGCCCGCCGCCGCCGCCGCCGCCGCGCTGCGAATCCAGCCAGACACGCGTGCAGCTTACGCGAGCGGCGAGGGAAGGCGAGAGCGAAAACCGCGTTCTCCAGGACACTGACGGACGGCTGCCTGGTGGATGTAGAGCCGGGGGGGAGGGGAGAGGACCGTCGGCTGACTGGTAGTTAGGATAATGGCCGGGTAAGCCCCTCCACCTCTCTCTCTCTCTCCCTCCGGAGGGCAGGAATAATGATGCGCCGAGCTCTCTCTCTCTCTCTCTCTCTCGCTCTCCGTGTTGCTTGTATTCCTCTCTTTTTTCCATCTCCGTCCAGAGAGTGCTTTCGGTTGCTCGTTTTGTCGATTTCTCAGCCGCACCTACTTTTTATTGCCTCCTCGACGACGAAATCCCCTCCTGCGCGCCGTGTGCAACCTCCGCGCGCCCCGGAGCCCCGACGATGATGTCGATGCCCCGGCAAATAATAAGGGGGAAGGAAGGGCCTTTCCCCCACCCTTTTTTTCGACTTCCTTTATTTTTTACGGCTAGCAGCCGGTGATTTCGCCATTTTTTGGAATCGGCCCCGCGCGCGCGCCTGGGAAACGGCTCGTAAACGGATCGGGCGCTGTCTGGGCCGCTCTTTTTGCCCGGCCTTTTTTTCGCTCAATGAAACTGCAATTGCACTCTCCGCTCCGCCGGGAAATTAATGGTTCGAGGAGATCGCAGGTATATAGGAGAAGTTGATTCTTTGATCGCCTTGATAAAATGAAATAACTTCGTAATTTTGAGGGGTATAACGCAGCAAAGCCGAGGATTGGGTTGTCGATATTTAATGTGCGTTCGGTTGCGGGCTTAGGAAGGCTGGAATGGCTTTTATTTTGGTTGGGCAATTTGCTTCGCCTAGTGTTTATTGATCGTACTCTTTTCAATTGGGTGCTTATAATCGATTATGGGTGAATGCACTGCGTAATTGCAGTTACCGGGCATTGTTACTTAAATATATAAAACAGCGCAAGGGCATTGAAAAAGATTTTACGACTAATAATATCTCTTTTGAAAGCGTCCTTCGGAAATTCAAAAGTCTAACTTTAACTGGCAGTATAAATCAATTTAATGATTGTGCACGTAATCATTTTGTAACTAGAACAATTGTTGAAGCAGAGAAAAATTTATAACCCAGTTGTAAAGTATCACAAAATAAATTATCTTTTAAGAGCTTTTAGATTTCGATAGTGAAAAGTTCTTTTTTGAGCTTTAAAATGAGTATTTCGTTAAAAGTATTTTACAAACTAACAAAAAGATATTTTACGTTTTACTTGATGTAAACGAAAAATTATGAATTTATCAACCCTTGTTCGCGTGACATAAACCCTTGCTCTTATACATTACCTCTTCTGCAGTAAAACTAGCATGATCAATTACGACAACTTAAACTGCTGTTTTTTTCACCGTCCGCATCGCCTCCTTGCTCATAAATAGCTCTATTACAGCGCGTGGAATGGGTGCATTACCTGCGTACATGGTGTACAGCGATGTAAATTAGAAAAACAGCACACCTTAGCCCGGCCTGTCCTGGAAGGTATATAACGTCGCCGTAGAGGCCGTAAAAACCGGCGTTTTCTTCGATATTTATGGGCTATTTTCACGAAATTCCTCGGCGATAGCTTTATTTACGGGCGAAGCTTGGGATTTGCCTCGCGACGCGCGCGACGAAATGCACCCGTTTCTCGCTCCTTCTTCATCCTCTCGCGGAGTTCGGGGAAAAAGAGAAAGTTCCGGGGCGGGGAGTCGAGAGCGATTCGCGTGCGCGGCCGCGGGGAGATTATGCAAACAATAATTGATAAGCTTGCGACAGCGCTAATTCGGCATCGGGCAAATTAACCGGCAAATAAGCGCTATTAGAATAGGAAATAAGGGGATTTAACGGCGCACTGAATTCCCGGCGTGTCGTGCGCTGGTCGTTACGGAAAAAGTAAGAGGCTTGTTTTGAAGGTAATTAGTAATTCTGCCCTGAAAACGCGAAAAATTTAGTTTAACGTTTTATTTTGCTTCTAGTTGCGTAAATCGGGGACAGTTCCAATTTCGCTGGTCAAAAAAATTACAGCCAAGCGGTATGATAAATCGCGAGATGTGAGGTAAGAATTAATTTTAATTATTTGGCAACAAAGGTTGGAACGAGTTCGAAATTACTAAAAAAAAAATAATAAATTCTTAGAAAACAATTAACGACATCGTCCTTCGCCTGGATTTTCCCCACCGCGCTCCATTATCGTATATGCAGAAGAAATTTTACGTAACCCAGTAAAATGGGACTTTGATTCTATTTATTCTCTAAAAGCTTCATAACCGAGTTAAGCGAGCTGCTTTTATAGATAAAATCAATCCTAAACTGCACTTCCAGGTAGTGCTCAAACAGGCCTTAAGGATTCATAACGCGAGAAATAAATTGTGCTGTCACGAACCCGCGCGCGCTTATTCTCGAAGGCAGAAAACACGCTTCAAAATGATCGGGCACGCGACGCCGCACGCAGCAATAATTTAAAAGGTGAACAGCGCGAATTCCGCAAAACGCCTGGCTGCAAAACAATAATAACAACGACGAAAAGCCGCCCCCCCCCCCTCCTTCGCGGAGGACGAGCAACAATGTTGCGATTCTCGCGAGCTTTTAAACAACGGTCACGCCACACGCTGCAAACTTCCCGAGAAAAAAAAAATAATTAATTTTCCTCGCGATGCCCGGGACACGCGAGCCAACCGCCGATTGTTTTCGCGTCGATCCTCCGACGAGAAAGGGGGGGGGGGGCAAAAGGGTCCGAGCAGCAACAAGGTGTACAGCAGCTGTCGCGCGCGAAAAGCCGCGGCAAAAAGCCGTCGTCGTGCGCAACGCTCTCCCGATCGTTTTTTGTCCCCGGTCGCGCCTCTCTTTGAAGCCGGCTCTCCCGTCCTTGCGCGCATGCGCGCACGCATATAATTGTATTCTGGAAAAGGAATAATTGGCTCGCGTGCGCGCGCGCGCGTACGCCGCCCGATACTTAGAATCCCTCTCTCTCTCTCTCTCTCTCGATTAGAGAGAGCCTCTAAGTGGTTTGCCCTATTATAGCGGCGACGCTTCTAATGAGTCTGACGTCGCGCGGCTACCGACACCGTTGGCCGAGACCGGCCGCCTGCTTTCTTTTATGCTTAAGTTGGGTAATAACTCTCCGCGGCTTTTTTTGCGCGCGGCCTAAGAAAAATCCCCCCCACCTCCCGCGAGTTTCTTGTCGTCGCGGTTATTTACTGCGATATGTGGAAATTGCTCGAATTTTATCGCGGAGTTTTTTTGCCGGGGCTTGGCGATGTTGAAAGGCCTCTAATGAGGCGGTTACGCGGATGAGGGTTTGGCGTCGATGCGCTAATTTTTAAAGCCGCAAGAAGCGGGCAATTATTTTGGAAGGCTAATTAGTTTTGGAAAAAAATTTTATTGCGGCGTAGCGATTGTAATCGAATTGAATGTTTTCTTGCGACCAGGGAGTCACATTGCGATTCCTTATTCGTAGGGAACACGTCGCTCATTTTCCGGAAATTGCATTTAGCTGACATTCGTTCAATGATAAATTGACCCTTTTAGAGATAATTGATTTACGTTTGGACAGGTACTTTTAAAGATTATTAGTACTGCCGAAGTAAAATTTTAATGGGTCTAATAAATTGTCGGTGCAGAAATAATGTTAATCACCTTATCGTCAATCAAACGGTGAAATGAAATTACTAGTTAAAACGACGCCGAAAGAATGCTGCAAATTACATATTGTGCTCTCAATCAAAAAGTTCATGGACAGAGTTAATGTATCGAGGCGCTTTGAGTTCATAAAGTTAAACAGCAGAAGAAGAGTAATTGACACAAATTTATAATTCCGCAGTAAAAATTTCGATAAATAAAAATCACTTGAGCAAATGAAATAAAACAATTTTTATTACCTTATTTATTTGTTTATAAACTTATTGACCTTTTTGATTTTTATTATTTCTTTGAAACTATAAATCTTTTATTACGCCGAGTGGTTACGTTTGAAAAATGCTTAATAAATATCTCAATAACTGCGGATAATTGAAGTTCTAGGCAAGCACGACAACAATCTCTTCCAATAATTAGCTAATTAATGCAAGAAAAAGGCAAGGCTTATTTTTACCTTGGCACACTTTTACTCTTTCTCCGGTTTAATTAAGTTTTCGTTTTTGTCGCAATTACTCCGTGATTTTTTCGTTTCTTCGGCTGAAAAAACGGCGCCACATTTAAATATTCCAGCCCGCAGAGATGCGCAACGAGCAAATATGCAAATCCTTTAATATCCGAGCCGAAAATAGCATCAGAATTTAACGAGGAAGATCATAGCGAATTTCGAATCGGACGTTCGACGATTAGAGGCTGACGCATGAAACGTTCGCGTGCAGCCGCTTGATGAAAACTGGCCTCCCTCCCTCCCTCCTCCTCCCTCTCATTGTTCTCGCCGGGATTCCGAAGCGCGCAAACTCATTTCTGATGGCCGAAATGCACTCTGTCGATTATTTATCGCGCAAAAAGCACACCGAGTCGCCAATTTTGCTTCGGCGCCCGAGAGGCGTTGTGAATATACGAATCGAGAATGTATACGCGGACATTTTTCTGACTAATCTGTTTGCTTCTAGTTCATTGTGCCACGCGTATATATCGCAATTGCCAAATTTTAATTACGTTTCCGCGAAATGCGCTGGGTTTTGCGCCGTTGAATTTGGACGGAGGGACGTAATGAACTTAGTTCGCAAAAGTGAAATAGCTTTTTCGAGCGGGTTCGAAATAAATTTTTTTTAAACGCTCGATTGCGCAATTATCTTCCATGACGTTAAACAATTATACAAAAACTTTTTTACCGGAAAATGAGCTTGTTGAGTTCCTATCAAAGGCTTCGTTAAAGCAGCTTTGAAAATTCTGAAAAAGCGCGATATAAAACCGCGAATCGATCGTGCTTACGAGCGTCAGCTTCGGCGATAGCCGGCGAGCATTTGTTTAAAACAAATCGATGCATGCAGAGAGGCGCAAAAAAAAAAACTGGGTCTCGAGAACGAGCGACCGCAGTTGTCTCGGCCGCGGGATCGATATATCGGCGCGAGTAATTAGCAGGAGCATCAACGGTCGGGCGTACATCGATAAAGCCGGGCTCCTGACGCTTCATTTCATAAAGTCTCACGTGCGCCGCTTGGATTAATGGCAGCGATTCCGCCGAGAGAGACGTATGTGAGCGATTCCCGCGGCGAATCGTTCCCGATCACTCCCCCACCCCGCCTTCCGTCGGCCCCGGGCGATTATTCATTTACGACTTTCGGGATTATTCGGTGCTTTTCGAACGCTTCTTCTTTTTTTTTTTTTGACTTTTACTAATTGCATTAGGAAAATCTTTTATGATTGAAAATCTTTATCTGTGGGTAAGCTTGGTTAGGTTTAAAAAAATAATTTCCGCGCTTAAAATTTGCATAATTTAATTGAGACTGTAATATTTTTCCATAATTTCTGGCGAACTCATTAAAATTAATAAACTAAAATTGCAGGTCTTAACTTTATTAAAATAATGAATCCTCTATATCCCGAAGGTAATTAATTTATAACAACTGGTATAGTCTACTTACGATAATAACGACAAGTATATAAGAAACGCAGTTACGTAAGAAACAGTTTCCCACTCAGGTAGCCAAGACTAAAAAAGCTCGGCTTTCCCTCTCCGCGCAGAAGCATCGGCTCTGGCAAAACTAATTTCTCTTTTTCGCAAGCAGCCAGCGACCCTGTTAATTTACGCTCCTGTAAAAGCGAACGGCGAGTCGTTCGCTCTCGGCGAATAAAACGACATAACGAGAGCAGCCAGCAGCAGCAGCAGCAGCCTTTAGGATCCGATAGGCGAGCGATGTTTTCGCGGCATAATTAAGCTCTCTCTCTCTCTCTCTCTCTCCCCGCGGGAATTTTCAGGTCCCGGCGTAAACTCTCGCGCCGAGCGTAAAAGGGGCGACCCCCGCTCTCCGCTTTAACGTCCGACGTGTTTACCGATCCATTTACCGGCGTTGCATAAAAATGCGCGAGAGAGCTGCATATTAAAACGCGGAAGTAGTTTCTTTTCAGCGACGCTTTTGAGCGAGCGGATTTCTGCGCCGTTCCGCAAAGCGAGAGACGGCTTGTATGTTGTATTATAAAGCGATGAAATTTTCATTAATGCTCTTTCGCGCTGAAACGTTAGAGCGGTCATCTGCTTTTAACGCTGCATAAAGCGGTATTCAGTTCGCGTTTGAGTTGTGAGATATTGATGTTTTGAGTATTTACTTGAATCTTTCAGCACGAGTTATTTGGTACTGGATATTAGATATCGTTTGTGGAATTATTATGAGAGTATAATTATAAAATAGTAATTAAGCATGAATTTATAAGATTTTCTGAACAAACTAGGTTATTAACTGAGTTATTAATTTAACTAAGTTAGTTATTCACTTCAGGCTTCGAAAATATTTAAGATTTTTATTCTTCTTTCATATGTCAATTCAATCTTTGATGAAACTGTATCTATTGTTGAAAAAAAAACAATATATTCCTCACCAAAATTTTTGAATATTTATAAAAATGAAGTTTAAAATATTTTTTTACTCTTCTTAGAAATTTACATCTCTTATCACATCAAGAGTGTGCAAATTTTGCTATGGTATTGACGTCGATTTGTAGCCGCCACCTAGCGACTAGATTGCAAAAAGTTCTTAGAGCAGGACCGCACGAAGGCCATAATGAGATGCCGGATTTTCAAAAATATGGTAAAAGTGCGGGAAAGTGTCCAGAGCGGTATTACCGCCACACTAGTTTGCAGTACCAATGCGGTACTTCTGCAAGATCACTACCGCACAAAATATTTTTACACTGGATAGCAATATCGGTGTCTCACTATCATGTAATTATGTTCTGGTTCAAATAAATAAATAAAAACAAAATAAAAATTTGAAACTCTATTACGAAATTAACGGCAGAGCAACGGCCAAAAAGTCGGCCTTGCACTAGCAGCTTTTCACCTGGCCTCACACGCGCCGACATTGTGCACTCTCCAATTCCGTCCCGAGCTTTTATTCAAACGAGGCGAACGAGCCGCTTCGGAATATCGGCGAGCAACGCTTCGGGGAAAAAATTACGCGGCGGTCTCGGGCCGCGAAGTTAATTATTTTGAAAAAAGAAACTCGACCGATATAACGAGCGTGATTCGCCCTCTTATGCACGGACAACGAGTATACACTACCGTAATGCCGCCGCTGCTGCCGCTGTAATTGTATCGAGATGACGGGACGATGTATACTCACCTGGAACGGAAAAAAATTGCATGTGGTTAATAAAGAGTCGGTAGGAAAAATGAAGGCTAGTTTTTGCATTGAGTACATTAATTAAAATTTTATTTGAAGAATTTCAAATTAACAACTTGTTGTAACGTATCGTTAATTAAAAATATATAAGTTTCGAATTTGTTTTTATTGAAAAATGTTCAAATAGAATGATAATCGCGCAATCGACTGCTTTATGCTGTTGTTGCGCTACGAGGAAGTACAACAATTTACCTGCTTAAATAGATAACTAGTTCGCTTGTTCACTTAAATATATTATTCAGCACAAACAAGATATGCTTAAACACTTCCCACAGAGCTCATTTTAAAAAAAAAAAAAGATAATTTCAACCTCCGCGGATCTAAACCAGAAAACTGATCCTCTTAGTATGCGGGACCGAATCGAGGAAGAAGGAGAGAGAAGGAGCTCTGCCCCTTTGGAAGAAGAAGGGCTTCGACCCGCGTGGTAAATATCGCAGATAAATAAATAACGAGCGCGCCCGCGAGTTCAGAGCAGCTAATGGAGCGCGGGGCATAGAGACGGACAGAGAAAGTGAGGAGATGCAAAGGGGCCTTAATGGGGGGTTCGCCTCTCCCGGTGGGTGCAGAGAGAGAAAGAGAGAGAGAGAAAACGCCGAGGTATCCTGCCGATCGTATCGCGCCAGACTTACTAATTGCGTCGACGAAGAGGAGAATGGAGAAAAAGGAACAGAGGATCCCAAAGAGAGAGAGAGAGAGAGAGAGAGATCGAAGATGGAGAAAGAGAGAAACCGAAGAGGAAAAAAGGCGAAGGCAGAAAAAGAGCCGTAATGCTCCCCACTCGCAGCTCCGGGTTAATTATTCGACGGCATGTGAAATTTCGGTTTTACACGTCATTTTCGGCCGGCTAAATTGCCGGCCGCATGCGAAATTCAATTGCGAGAGCGGCTTTTTGTTTCATTTGCAGCGTTTGATTCTCGAAATTATGGAAATTAGGACGGACTCGCGGGGGG
>UCOM01001203.1:0-47230 GCA_900474385.1 Ormyrus pomaceus
CCCCCCCCCCGCCTCGAGTGTGTGTCAGGGGCACGTCGCGCGGGTTCGGGGACCTTCCGGAGTGAAAGTGCGCGCGCGCGCGCGTGTGTGCGGAGCGCGGCGGAGATCTGAAGGAATTCGCTTAGGCTCCGGGAGATCGCTCGAAGGGCTTTTTTCTCGCTCCTTTCCTGGGCAAGTCCGGGGAAAGTGCGAGAGAGAGGCGAAAGAGCGTTATGTACCGCTAAGGACGGACGCGCCGAGCTGAGGGGGGAGAGGAAATCTGCGAGTGCGGATACACACTTCGGCGTCGATGTTATGCGCGGAATGCCGATCGTTTTGCCGGACGAGTATTTGGGGAGTTAATTGGGACTGCTGTTTCGTGTCTTGAGCTTTTGAGCTTCGCCTGGAGAGTGAGAGCTTATGATCGGTTCGAGTGCTAATTTATTTTGAGGAATCTATTCAGATGCCAATGTTATCATTGTTCTTTGTGCGTAGATATTAGTAGAGGAGACGCAAGTATAGTTATTATTAATAAATTCACGTAGCAGTACATGATAATTACTTTAATATTACGTTGTGCATTTATTACTTTTATTGATAGAGAATTTTCAAAGTAGCGGTATAAGTTCGACAGAAAACGTCGTCGTCATAGAGTTGATTCATTATTTCCTCGTTTTGCTTTTCATTTTACTTTCGTTTCGACTTTATTTCCACAACACCGCCGGTGGCATCGGAAATCGAATGATTAATTTATGGGAGGATTAGTTTACAACCGAAAAAGGAATGTTCGCGACGTGAGAATTCCGTCGCTTTTTCGGGCTCATTCGAAAGTGAATTTTTTTATTATCAGGAAAGAGCGAGAGAGAGAGAGAAAATTGACGGCTCGAGTGTGAGAATATACATTTTCAGCGGCGAGAAGAGACACCGTTTGCCGATTGAACTCGACGCATTAGTTGCGTAAGGCCGTAAAATTCGACCGAATACGGAATGTGCAATTTGATTTCTAATTTAATAAACTTTCTATACGAGGCGCGTCAATTTACATTGTAATTGCACTCGCGCCGCTCTTCGCAAATGGACTGCGGGGAGTTTGCAATCTGAAATTTATTAACTGCGGTGGGTATCATTAGTAATCTTTCGCGATTCTCGTTGTGATAAAAATATTTGTTACGCAAATTGTAAATCTTTTGCTTCCAAGTGTTTAAATTGAAAATACAATATGCTACGGCTGAAATTAATAGTTTCTACAAAAGAATCGCAGATGACTAACTGCCTGTTCATTGTTCCTCAGAAATTTAAAAGAAAGTATTTTTCAAGAAACCCTTCTACAAATCTGCCCGATCCCGCGCTAAAAAACCAGCAGAAAAGATCCATTTATTGGATAAACAAAAAAACTGCAGCATCATCGACTCCACAAAAAAAAAAAAAAAAAAAAAAAGACGCCGACAAAAAGGTCCGAGGAACCACCTCTCGGACGAGCAGCAGTAGGAGAGGAGCAGCCGATAAAAGGCTCTATTGACTCGGCGTGAGATATCAGCTGACCTTGATCCCGTTGGCGCCTCGCTTGTCCAGGTGTACACGCAGAATCCGCAATTCATGCGCAACGAGTCGCGTCGCAAACAATACCGTATTATAACGTATACTACACCGGCCGACACGCCGAGAGACGCGCCGAATTAGGATCGCCGCCGCTGCACTTTCCATTCTGAACCAGATTGCCGCGAGTTTTCTCTCTCTCTCTCTTTCTCCCTGTCCCAAAGCCGAGTTCGCGATGGTTTCCGCGTTCGAGCGGTTTCACCTCTAAGCGCTTATCGGCGCTGCCTCCTTTTTTTTCTGCCACTCGCGGAGAAAAGAACAGGATCGTGCGTGCGCGCGTGTGTTTGTGCGCCTTGCGGTCTTGCATCGTTATTATGCGCGGGAAGAGGTTTTTTTTTTTTTTTTTCTTTTTCTTTCTGGCGCGGCGCGCTGACCGTTTCGCGCTGCTGGCAAAGCAGCCAGAAAGATCGGGAATGAATGCTTAACGACTGCGGCTTTTGAAGCTTTTTAAATGCCTTAATGCCTTTTTAAATTACGATGCGTGAGCGCGACTCGAAAATCCGTTTGAATTGCCGGGGCTCGGTAATTTAGGGATCCCGGGAGAAAAGTGCGGTGCGGATTTTCGAAAACGGCAATTTTCGTATTTTCTTGGGTAAAAGTATGTACTTATTTCTATTTTTGTAACAAAACTAACTGCTGCGTATATTAGATACTTGTAATTTCTGCTTCCCATTATTTCGCAAATGTGAAAGGTTCGTTTATACAAAAATTAATGGATTTAGGCAGGGATAATTAATTTTCGAAGTGTCTGATTATTTCTGTACATTTTTAATTTACCAACCTAATTTCATCTATTTCCTGAAACAATTATCCAGTTTCTTAAGAAACAGTTATTTCTTTTTAATACATTCATTCGCGGATAATTGCGAAAAACAATTTAAATCATTTCTTGTTGAATTACAGAATACAAAAGTGTTCTTAAATGTAAAGCTTCCCTCGAGAGTAATTTTTTATGTGCGCTCGAAAATTGTTCCAAATTTTAAGAAATAATTTAAGAAGCCCGTGATGATTTATTTTTGAGGTTTGTTTTTAAATAACGCGAACATAAATTACTTATTTAAAATGAAAATTGCTTCTCGAATAATAAATATGTTAAAATAAAAAGTAGAAGACGATTATCCACCCATAAATTTAACCTACTACATAAAGAACGATAAATGAGAAAAAATTTTTTTTGATTTACAATACACATCGCCAGTTACGAAAATAAGACTGGAGACATGACTTCTGTTCAACTGCATGCTGAAAGTAACGCGAAATGTAAGACTCATTAAAATCGTTTATGCCCAGATAAAATCATCATCGCCAAGGAAATATTTAATTATTTTTATTTAATATCTTGTACCTACTGCGAAAAGTAATTTGTATAAAATGGATATCGGAGAGTGTTAAAATTTAATAATGAAATTCGAATATATACCAATTAAAAGCATGTTTTTATGGCGATGGGAATTTCGGTACAAGATAAAGTCGCATTCGTGGTAGGTACCTTTTTTTTTTGCAAGAAAGTCAAGGAGCGCTTCAAACCGATATCTTACTGAATTTTAAGCATTACCTTCACTAGCCTATATAGATAATTCACCGTAAACACCTTTTATGAAAGTTTAAGATTTAAATAAACACTACAAAATGTTAATTCCATTCAAACGACGATTCTCAGAAGTATTTTATTTCTCGAGGATTATAAACATCCTCCGCCAATTATTCAATGCATTTTATCGCCAGCTTTTCAAATCAACCTGACTCGCCCCTGAAAAATTCTAGATGCTTCTTCGCTTCATTCTTTACCACACGGCGGAATCGCATTAACTTCGTAAAAAAAATGTGAAAGAAATAACCTGCTAGAATAAAATCTCTTCTCCCAAGACCATAAATATACGCTTCTTTCCCCGAACGAAATCGACACTCGAGATGAAAATCGAAGTGACGTCAGCGCGTTGTTTACGCATCGACGATTCAAATAAATTTTCTTGTAAAATCAAATGCAAATAGTTTTAAGCGGGGTAGGGCAGTTATACCGTCCGACCGACGAGGTCCGAATTCCCATGAATCAGAGAGCCGCGGCAAAAAAAAAAAAAAAAAAAAGATCGGGAAGCGAAAGAGAAATAACGGGACGGCCGAGAAAGTGGAAGTGAAACACTAGTATATATCTCCGCGCGGCGCGCTGAATTACACACTTACTTAATATTTGAAGTAATGAATGGGGAGAATATCTAGTCGTTTGGAATTATGACACTGTACTTCGTAATTATTCCTATCGCGGCTACTAAAAAAAGGAAACTGAGCTCCATTCAAGTGACATACTATTCCTTTTTCGAGGCGTGTTTGGTTTCTATTGCCGCGGTGCAAGGATAAGAACGAGAAAGTTATTCGAAAAGGTACCGAATATTTTGAGTTTCAGGATAAACGTACTTGTAAATGGGATTTTTTTTTCATTCCATTGATACGGCGAGTGGCACTCAATCAAATTATCTGTTATATTAAGCCGAGGAGAGACTTTTTATCTACTCAAAATATTAAGCAGACAGTGTTACTATTTTCGATGCCATATAGAATTTTATTACTTTGACCTTATTTGTGGTTTCTTATTAATTCTTATCATTTTTTTACAAAAGCAGTAAAACAGAAATATAGTTCATTGCCACTTTGAAACGTTTGTTCTTCGGGTTAGTAATAATGGAGAGTAGAAATAAACTACTTTTCATTTAAAATTCGTTTAGCTTGAAATGATGTATTTTTTCAGTACGATAGAAATAATTGATTCTATAACGTGAATTTTTGTTCGTATATACGTTTTAAAATAAATCTAATGTACTCATTAAATGCTCATTTGTTGTAAAAGCAGCATCGAGTCATTTATGCCGACTTTCGACGTCTGGATTTACGGAAATTTTCACAAGCGCCACTCGAAAAACTCGTCGTAAACCCTCGTTTACAAGCTTCAAATGATAATCCTCCGCCTCGCAAACCATAAACCCCATCCTCCAACAATTCAATCGTTCCTCAAAGTCGAAGCTCGTAAATCCGTCCGCCGTTCCAAAGCATCCCGAGCGTCCAGCCACCCGCCAAAAAAAATCTCCATCTGACGCAAGCTGCAGCCAGTCCTCACCCACGATCAGCTGACGCATCTCTCCGGTCAAAGCCCACTCGGCTCCATTCATCCTTCACCAAAGCCCGGGAGGGAACGGAGGAAGGAGAGAGACATCTGCATCGGGCGGTGGTAAAAAAGTAGAGGGGATCGCCTCGCATTACAACAATGCACACACATGTGTGTGCTTAGCGGCTCTCGGCTCGCGGGCTCGCCGCGAGAAAGAGAGAGAGAGACGAAGAAGAAGAGGAAGTAGGTCGAGCGAGCGAGAGAGACGGAGAAAAGTCGCGCGGCGGGCCGCGCGTCGCGCTCGCGACCAGACGTCAGTCTCGCCAGGCCATTCCGGGAGGCAACAGGTGCCTCGGTAACTCGCGGCCATCGGGTCCACCCGAATATATATCTGCTCAACCCGCCTCCTCCTTACGTCCGCGGAGACTCGCCGAGAGGAACTTCCACCCTGCCATGGTGTCTTGATGCGCCGATCCTGCCTGCCGAGTTTTTTTTTCCGCCGAATTTCGAGACGAGACGCCGAGAGTGAATCAGCGAGTCAACCGAGGAGTCAACCGTATTAGCAGTCGAGCCAAAATGAAGAGCTTCAAGGTAGTCCTTATCGATTTCGCGCGATTTTACGGCGGCTCGATGCATAATGAACGACTGGCTTTTCCGGCGGCCCGCGCGATCGCGACTCTCTTCCGCGTGCGCGAGGGAAAGCGAAACGCCGGTTCCGCGGCGGCGTGTATAGGAAGGCGAGCAGCCGGAGAAAGAGACGAAGTAGAGCTCGGGGGCCTTAATTGCCGAGCGCGCGGGGCCAATTAATGCGCGCCGAGGCGAATTTCTGGAGCGGAAAGCTGCCGCGGATGGAAATGAGCCGCGGACCGCTTCGGCTAATGCCGCGGGAATTTGGGTTTAGGATGCTTTTTGCGACTGGCCTCGCGGTCAGGGGTAATTGTTGGCCGAAATTTCGAGGGGTATACGGAGCGTGACTGGGTTGGAGGTGGACGTTTTGGGAGAAAAACTGTTTTCGCCGCTCGAATGTCGTGAAGCTTTGTTGGTATTGAAGGAAAATTATAGAAATTGTATTATATCGCATAATGGGTAATTAATAGTAATTTTTATTTATTTTAATTAAGCGCGTAATAAGGTAAAAAATATTGCGGCGTTACAAATTGAGCTTCCACCGTTATAAAGCAAAATATGAATCATTAAGGTACATTTACTAGAATTACAGTAATTTTTTAAGTTCAACTTTTTTTAACAGTTTCTGCAAATTAACTCCGAAGTTATTAACGAAACGGTATACGAGAGCCTAAAAAATTTCTGGATTTAACTTTCTTTCAAAATTTTAACACAATAAATTTTTTAAATTCCACGGATCTCTCTAATTGACTTTTTTGTAAGAAGATCACGGAATCTCTAAATGCAGAAAAAAAGCTATTGGACTTTTCTTCAAATTTTTTTGTGCGCATAAATTGCTGCTATCTCACGACCGGTCGTAAGAAAGTGAAACCATGTGAACACTCGATTATTGAGAGGTAACTTTTTTCGGTCACAAAACACGAAAATAAAAACTAGAGATCTATTATAGTAAAAACTTTCCTGCTGGAATGCAGCTCGTAAAAAAAGTGTGAATAATCAAATGCTACAATCAATTTATTTTTATCATCGACTCACATTCAACTCTTAAAAATAGTTTCTTAAAAGTAATTAGTAAATATTCTTACAAAAAAAAAAAAAAAAAAAAAACCGTCTTTTGGTTCCACTACAATGCAAGATTATTCTATTTTAATGTTTTATCAGATTCTGTTAGCGTTCGCGCTGCTGGCTGCAGCTTCATCAACGCCGACCTCAGCTCCCACATCAACCAGCAGCGAATTACCGAAGCCCAGTTACGCTCGCACAATGCTAAAGGTGTCACGCAGCTTACCAGGCGAGACGGAAGAGCTGAAAGTGCGCACGAGCGAGGGCAACGTTGCCACCTTGATCGTAAAACGCCGTGAAAAGTCGACCGACGAGTCAGCCACCCCGTCAACCACAACCACCACCACCACCACCACCACCACCACGACGCCAGCCCCAGCAGCTCTAGCGAGCCCAACAACCGCCGGCTACCGCAGCCCTCCGGAGACCTGGAGCCGCCTTCAGACCTGGAGCAGCGTCGATCAGGACGAGTCCAAGAACTGGGTCCCCGTCAGCCGCGGCTTCGACAGCTGGAAGCCGGTGGAGCAGCCCTTCTCCAGCCCCGAGCCCGTAAAACCCACCTCCTGGCTCGTGTCCGACAACCTCGAGAGCTCCCGAAGCTTCCAGACCATCCCGGCCGACGGCGACTCCAACGAGAGGATCATCCGCTACAGCTTCCTACCCCAGGAGCCGCGAAGCAGCGTGCGCACCAACATCGGCGCCAACCTCCTCAAGAACCGCGACGCCAAGAACGTGCCCGCCGAGGTCGTCGTCCGCTCCGAGATCAACGTGAAACCCCAACCCGGCCAGCCGCAGCTCCAAGCCAAGCGGCTCCCCATGACCATCGACCCCGACGGCATCCCGGTGGTCCACGGACGCCGAGTACCCGACGAGCCGATCGACAAGATCCAGGTCTGGCGCAACGCCCGGGTGATCAACGACAAGCTCGTCACCGATCCCAGCGTGAACGTTCCCGCGCCCAGCACGACCCTCAGCACCAGCGGCACCCTCGAGCCCGGACAGAGCTTCGAGCGCTTCTTCGAGGACGTCAATCGCAGGTGAGGTGAAAGGGGGTACCCGGTGACCTCCTTCGGGAGAGGATAATCTGCATGAGAAAGTACGGGGTTTCGTTCGAAACTGGTAGCGAGACGATTACGGAGGAGGACTCCGATCAGGGGTATTGAGCGGCTGAGTCGTGATCTTTCAATTGCGGGAGAAGCGACGTTCTCGGTTCATTTGCGGGGAGTTGAAGAGCTTTTAAAAAGGAAATTTTAAAAGTTACTTGATACTGTTGGATAGTATGAAAATTTAATTTTCTCAATTGACAAAATACTCATTGCCCGTAGAAAAAAAAACTGTTTTCGTAATAATTGCTGCCAATCAAAGTCGGTTTGTTTCTCAAGAAGCGAAAAAAAAAAGACAAGCGACAAAGCTGTTTTCGGAAAAAAATATTCCAGCCTGTAAAACGGCTCTTGTGACATTTTGGGAGCTCAAAACGTCACGTTGGAAAAGCCGTTTAATTTCGAGTACCGAGCCTCGAAGTACACCCGACGTTTTTGCCGCAATTGCATCGAACGAGGAAATGGACGTGAAAGCCGTTAAATTTCGCACTCCTCTCTCTCTCTCTCTCTCGTGAAATTTCTTCGCGGCGCAATTATATTCCTCTTAACGCCGCGCAAAATTTGCATTTCTATTACTAAACGGGTTGAAAGTGCAAGACTGGTCTCGCGTAGCGATACTTTTCTTTAAGTTTTACATTGCGCAAATAAACATAATTCTCCGGCGGGTAAGTCGCGCGCGAACGGCAGGACAGGTCTCCAGGCATTTGTCCATATAGTATTATTTGGAATCCGCGGCATTCGCTCTCGCTGTTTGCTCATTAATTGTGAATTAGAAAAAAATGCCCGGCGATGTTGAAATCATAAATGGGGGCTCCCCGTTATTTTGAAACCCAATTTTTTTTTCACCTCCTCGGCTTGGTACAATTTACTCCGGATATTACCTGGCTATTAACTTGCAAATTTATTGCAATTTTCAAAATTTTTTTATTTAAGTTTTATATGTGTATATAAAAAATTGAACGAAGCTTCTCGTAAACAGTTATTGCTCGAATCATGCCTCGAGAATAAATTTCCCTCCGTATAGTTTTATAATCACATGTTATGTCGGCCCCTCGCGAAACAGCTGCCGAATTTTTACGGCCCGCGGTCCAGGTCATCCACCTCGAGCATTTTACCAATTACTGACATATTTTTGGCACTTTCAAAATATCGCGGCATGGATAATTCGGCGTTCTGTCATGCTCTCGGGCATTTTTATGGTAATTTCTGGAGAGAAAGAGAGAGAGAGAGAGAGAAAAGGATATCGAAATAAATCTTTTTAAAGACACGGATGTTAGTTTAGTTAAAGACTGTTAAATTTCAGGGAGAAAGTGAATGGCTAAATATTTTGTTGACAGAAAGTCGATTGTTTCCTTTGAGAAAGCTATGTAATCAAGCGATTGAGGCTCTTCTCCTAATGAATACGTTAATCTCTCGGTAAACAGGAGAGATTGCGGCCTTTATGTGGATATTATGCAACTTTTACGTCCGAAGAAAAGATGGAAAACAGCTTGAGTCGAATGTGTTTTTCACGTGGCTGACTCATTTACATTTATAGTTATGGAGTGAATAATTCCAAACGTAATCAAATAAACAATGTTTATGAAACTTCTCGACACAAGTTTGCTCAAAATCTGTAATCAGCATAATCGAACTATTTGCATTGGTTAAATAATCAATATAAACTTCATACGCAACAAATTACAATCTATTAAATAAAAAAAAAAACAATTCAATCCACCTCACAAACCTCTTATCTTTCCGACCAAAGATACAGCAACAAGCCTTCCGAGGAGAATTCGTTCAAGTCCAAGGCGTACCGCAACGAGGTGCTCGCCGCGGAGATTTACGAGACGGCCGAGGACACCTACCGTCCCAGCATCCGCAAACGAATGCTGCAGCCGGAAGTAGCGGCCATCTACCCCAACTCGCGCCTCTACTCGCCCCCGGAGACCCAAAAATCCTCGGCCTCGATCGTCAAACCAGGAACCAGAGCTCCCGTCTTGCAGTACGCCCATCCGGAACTGGGCGTGCAGCCCGCCAAGATCGTCAAGAACGAGAAGCGCAGGATCGAGGAGAGCACCGAGCTACCCAGGCAGCAGCAGCAGCAGCAGCAGTACACGTCTCAGCAGTCCCAGCAGCAACAACAGCAGCAGCAGCAGTACCACGGAGAGCAGAGGCAGAAGAAGAAGTACGTGCTGAACGACAAGAACATCGTCGACTCGTACCCCTACAAGAACTACTACCCCAATCACTTCTACGGTCTGAAGCGGCCCATGACCGAGCCGCCCTTCTGGTACAAGATCTCGGAGAACCTGAAGAACGGCTTCACCGACGGCGTCAACAAGGTGAGAATCGCACCCCCTCCAAAAACGTTATACCGACCCCCAAAACTCGGCCGCTCAAACCATGATCCCTTTCCCCGCAGATGTCCGAGTTCACGAAGCCGGTGTTCGACCCCCTCGTCGAGGCGACGCGCAAGATCTCCCAGAACCTCGGGCTGTCCAGCTCGCGCTCCCAGGACCCGGCCCAGGACAAGATCGGCAGCGTCGCTACCAGCTCGTCCGTCCTTATCCCGGCCCTCGGCCTGGTGGCCTCCGGGGCGGCGCTCGGCATCGGCGCCGTCGCCGTCGGCCGCTACCTGGACGTCGACGTGCTCAAGCGCTCGCAGAACGGAGCCGCGCCCCTGGAGCTGACCGGCGAGGAGAGCCAGAGGGCGATGGGAATCATTTCCGAGCTCCAGCGGGAGGAGGCAGGGAAGCAGCCGGGTTTTCAGGAGCAGGGAGACAATGCCAATGGGGTTTACATTCTCGTGCAGGAGAATGGCGCGGGGGACGTCCTCACCAGGACGAAGAGGGACAGCGGCAGTCAGGAGGAGGATGATGCGAGGTGAGTTGGTTTTTGTAGGTGACGGCTTCGTTGAGAAATGCCTCGGCTTAATCTTGTCTTATCATACGCGGCTTTTTCTACTTACAGTATTTTCCGCAAAATGCGGGTTCATATATTTTCTGTTTATTTTTTCCTTAACAAAATGTCTAAATGTATACAAGAGCGTAAAATGACCATTTGAAACGCAGGCGACTGCAGCGCAAAGGCGCCGACGAAATCGCTGAAATCGTGGAAATCGACCTGCCCCCCAGAACTGCCGACGACGCGACGGTCGACGAGGCGAACGACTTGCGCGTCGAGAATGAGGAAGCGATCGCTAAGGCGATCGTGGAGAAAACACTCGAGGCCATCGCCAGCGGTGCGCAGCTGAAAAAATCACAGGTAACTCCACATTAATTTAATTGATATACTTCACGCCTTATTTGCGCGCAAAAAAAAAAGATGTGTGTCGACGCAAAGTGGCCGCTTTTCGTATCTCGTTCGCAGTTTGCTCTGATTATCAAAAGGCCCGTTCGCGCGTGCGATTTTCCCCCTCCCGCCGAAGAGACCGGCATTGCGTAACGCCTAATCGCGATTTCTTTTAATTATCCGCGGATGATTGCGAAAACGCGCCGAGAGTCGTTAACGCCTTCGACTTTTCCCTGCGAGCATCGCCGCTTTTCTCGCTCTACAAAGCACAACCAATTCAATCAGGGGACACGTTTCTGTTTTTTTTTTTTATCCAAGCCGAGCGAGGAGGCCGCGAGGACGAGGCGGAGAAGGAGCCCGATCGACGCGGAACTCGACGACGCGCTGCAGAATCTCGAGAACGCGGAGATAGCCGAGGTCGGCAACCAGCACATCCCCGGCGACTGGACCAATACGCCCTGCGCCAAGAGGATATTCTGCGACGCGATGGTCAAGCGGGGCAACGACGCTTACATGTTCATGCAGAAGAAGATGACTGGACTCCTGAGGATGTGAGTGTTTTTTTTTTTAGTATTTCAAATATGCGAGCACGTCGTTTAATTAGAACGAGGTTAGGTGTGCATATACCGTTAAGCTTTTAAATTTTCAGCATTAAAGTTTAAAGAAAAAAAAGCTTTGAATACCGAGAAGTCGGCTCTAATTAAACATCGTAAACCCCGATAATTGGGCGATCAAGCTCTTTGCTCCTCCAAAAAAGCAGCTCCTCGCAAAAACCGTAATCTCTTTATAACCGCGCGGCTGCTCGTGTGCCGGTGCACAGCACGGTCCCGTTAAGCCATTTTCAAAAACGTCGCGCGGCCGCGCGCCGATTCGAACGCGAAAGCGGCGGGGGGATATGTATCAGTTCCATTCCGGATCCCCCCCTCCCTCATTAAGCGGGGCCCCGCGAGCCGGGCATTTTCGTGCGCGGCGGCTTTCGTCACGGGATTTCTGATCGGCGCGGAGAACCTGTTTTCGCCCCGCTTGAGAAAGAATGCGAGAGGAGGTAAGTGCAGCGCGAGCCTCTCGAACTGCCGGGCTCTGCGTTTTTGTTTTGTTTATGTAATGCGAGAGTATGCCCGTCGGAAGGGGACGGGGCTGGATTTTCGGCCCCGGGACGGGAGGACCGATTGGCGCATTACTTGTTCTCGAGGTACGTCCCTGGATGATTGGAGCGGTTCGAGATGAGTCGGGCGAAACGTGGGAGACGTTTTTACTGATTTAATTAGTAAAAGGTTAAATTTTTTCATTCGGTTAATCGTCGACTTAATTTGCGCGTTTAAGGAGTAAGATACAAGCCTCTTTAAGTAGGATGTAAATTAAGACATTACTCATTATATTCATGAGAAGCATCGCATACGCTTTAATGATAATAAAACTAAAATTGTATCTTAAAAGCTCATAATTGAAACGATTACTCGCGCGGACATTTTCGAAGAAGAACGGTATGTAGACTAATCGGCCTCGACGATAACATCCAATTAGTCCAAGTACTTTCAATCCGAAACTTCTAAATACACCCAATCGATCAAAAGCCCCATAATCGATCAATCATATAACCGAATTCCTTCTCCTCGCTGCATTGAGCAGCGCAAACAAATGAAACCCGTTAAAAAAAAAGGCCCACCAGCACTGCACCGTCGGCTCCGGGCGCTCGGAAAGAAAAAAAAAGAGAGGAAGGGGGGGGGGATCAGGCCAAAGGAGGAAGGAAGAATGCGCTCGGATAACTTTCCTCTCGGCTTTCGCTCGGCATGCACATCGTCCTACTGACTGATACTCGCTCTCGCGCGAGTCGATCGCGCCGAGTACTTTTACCGGCTAGAATTAGCACAGTTTTCACTCGCCGCCTTGGAAAAACCTTAATTTATATGCCGGCGGAACAGCTGCGCGCTACGCCTTTTATTTTATAATGGCAGGCGCGTATATCGCGAAAACGAAACGGCGCCGGGCCGCGCGGCGGTCCCGCTTTGCATTTCTAGAGTTTTTGGCGGCCGAACTCGCATAATATGTAGGTGAAACCTCCCCCCCCCCTCCCCACCTCTCGCGGCTTTCGGTTTTATCCCGAGAGTGCCGAATGTAATCGTCGCGCCGAGCGCCGTTAAAAGAGAAAATTCGCCGAGGGAAACCGCCTCGAGTCGCGGGATCGACGCGCCGATGGGAAAAGCCGAATAATGGGGGTGTTGCGCGTCGCTGTTTACGCGACGGATCAATTAGCCGGGTAAAAGGATGTGACACAATGTCTGGAATGCCGCGGAAATTGCCGGCGGCCCGCTTGAAAGTAAAGATAGTTATGAATGGAGCGGCTAGGCGAGGAATTGAAATTCAAGAAAGCTCCGCAGGAAGTGACGAGCGCGAGTGCTCGTCGAGGATTTCTTGGATTCGGATGGCTTTCTTTTGAAAAATCGAAGCATCGCGCTTTTCATTTTATAGTGTACAGTCTTGCGGACTACTTCGGCGAACGGTTTCAGGATTTGTTTGTTCATTTGTAGAATTGGTAATCAATTACTGATGTTTCATTAATTTTCTTGTAAGAGTGTCGAGCTTTCTATTGAGGAACGTATTATTTATCAAATAGTTTTCTACACTTTTTTCAGTCGAGATTTCCTCCTAGAAATCTTTTTTCGGTGCACTTTAAAACTAGTCCTTATAGAAAACAAAAGAATTAATATTGTCGTGTTTAAAACTAAAAAAAAAAAAAAAAAAAAAAAAATTAACAAGCCCGAGTCGAATTCACTCCCCAAATAAAAGTGAGTACACCTCGTTCGCGCGTCAGGAATAATAAGCGCCGCATTCTAAGCCCAGTTATTATCTCGAAAATTAGCATGCCGCGCGCCACCTCTCCTCGACATCCCGACGCGCGTGAAAGCGAAACCCGTTTACACGGGGCTCTAGTTCGATCTTTTTGCATTTCTACGACACTGAAAACGGTTCTCGCCGATTTTTACACCTCGATGGACGCGCGGCGCGAAGCGGCCTTACCGCGAGATTCCTGCATAATATATGGACGAAACGGGTTTCTCGCTTGATTTTATTTTATTTCTTTTATTTTTTTTTTTTTTCTCAACTACCGGACCGCTATCGACGGTGCCGATCGAAAGTGCAGGATTATCGTGTCGCTGTCGCTTTTAACTTCCGGCTGATTGAAACGTTAGATCGCTGAGAGAACAAAGCCGAAACTGACGGCTTTATTAACTTTCTTCCAAAACTGGAATCTCGGCGGGAAGTCGTAAAGTCAATTAAATCGGATGCAGAGAGAGAGAGAGACTGAAAATCTGCCAGAGTACATCGTTGTCCGCCTATTCCTCGGACTTTCTCTGGAAATAAAGCTTCGATTGTCCGATCGCTCGGCGGAGGATCGCCGCGGCGAGAAAAGCCGCGCGGACTTTCACATCCCGCCTTGAAAAATCGAAGCGGCCCGGGGAGCATCGTCCCCGCGGAGTCCGAGAAGAACATCGCGAAATTACGAATCGATCGTCTTAATCTAAATAAATTTATCACCATCGTTGGGTATTCGGGTCAAATCCGCTGGCGGATCGCAAAAACTCCAGCTTCCCGGCCGGCGATCGTCGTAAATCGAGGCGCAAGCCGCGGTTATATATATATATATGCCCAAGGCGTTATGGAAATAATGAAAGTCACTGCCTGCACGCGCGCGCGAAAGGTTCAGCTTCGGCGGCGACGAGGATGATTCACTTCGTCGCCGTGTGAAATCGCTTTTCGTTTTGAGCGCGGGCAGCTTTTGTGGCCCGATTTTCGTTTAGATAATGGGGGATTGAATCGATATAATCGATCGATCGAGCGGAGCGAGTTTAATTCGCTGATTAAAAGGCTCGGGGAGAGAAAAAAACAACAGCGGAGTCGCTGATAAATAAATCGGAGGACGCTGCCGGTAATCGAGTCGGGAGGAGAAAGATAGCAATTACTTTGATCGGTAACTGACAATTATTCGAGATGAATACGCGGTTACGCCTTTTAGCGCAATTAAACGGATATTTATCAAGTTGTCAAGTGTGTCTCTCGTGGCTCGAAGGCGGCGAGGATTAAAATTATTAAACCTACAAATTTCGCTAATTGTTGCCGCGGGGCAAAGCCTTCCCAGATCATTTGAATCTGATTTATATAGGAAATCTGCGTGTAATGTTTTCAATTATAATTTAATAGGTCGCATGCTATTTCCCACGATTGGGAGCTTCTCTCTTTTGATCAGATAAAAAAAATATACGAGTATCACATTCAATTTGGCCTATTGAATATCATAATTGAAAGAATTAATAAACGAGAGATTTATTTAATTTTCGTAAAGAAGATGCTCGCATCGCACAATGCTACTCTACTTCCAACGAATACTTTATTAATACTTACAATCATGTTAAAACAGTAATTAATTAATTCGATTAAATCTCAAGCGTTCTCCTGCAATGAATTTGAATAAATAAAATAATTTTATTTACATAAATTACACCAAAGAGCATCTGTTTTAATTGATTAACTTTACTTCTTATTAGACCGTAACAAGTAAGTTTGTAAAGAATTTTTTCTTTCTCCCAATGAATTGCAAACACACTTCCGCGGTTAACTTCGTCAGAAGTTATGGGACTCATTGGCCCGCAAAAACGCCGCAGGAGTCCCCCCCTGAATTCCCAATGACACAAGGACACAAGTCTTTCCGAAAAAGCCGACAAAAAGAACGGGAACGAGACGAGCGCTCGCCGTCATATTGTCGTTTCGTTTCACGGAATGAATTTCTCTTTTTCCGCCGCAGGATCCAGCCGGGAGCAGCGGTCCAGGTGTCGTCCCACTTCGACGAGGTCATGGACGCCGTGAGGAGGCACGACTGCTCGGTTTTCTCGTGTCCCCAGGCGAGGCCGGCCAACGTCTTCTTCTGAACGCCGCCGCCGCCGCCGCCGCCGCCGAGGTATCGAATATTCGGTGAGAAAAACCTTCGACTTTCTTTTTTCGGCTCGGGAGCCGCGAGCTTTTTCGCCGATGATGCGCTTTTTGCACCTTTTCGAAATCGACGGCGGGTTAATCGATTCGCACCTCGGTGATCGATCGAGCTTTTTGCCGACGACTACGTCGGAAAGTGAAATACATTAATTTTTGTTTAAAATTTTTGCAGGTCTTTTCACTCGTTCCTGAAAGGACTAAGACTGCCGGAATGAAAGTGTGCGATTTCTATATATGTGGGAACTGTACATTATACGCCTGTCATTATATGCGAATGGCGAGCTGCGTTTTTATGAGTTTTTCTATTTAAAACTGAAGATTTTAAGGAAGAGAGTCAGGATGATGTCACATCTTTCCAATCTAGTTATAATACTATTATGAATGTGCGAGCGACGAGGCTTTTAAATTAAAACACGCGTAACTTTATGGATTTTTATAAAATACTTTATGCTTAATTCAAAATATTATGATACTTTTGTTACTTATGTGTATATATTAATTATTATTATATTACTATTATTTTATTAATATTAATATAAATCATTGTTAATTCCATATGTACTTTTTGAAATAACATGAAAATTTTATTTAATATATATATATTTAATCTGTTAATTTAAAAAAAAATCAAAAACTCACCATAATTTTAATGTATATCGAAGAAATACTTCAATTTCTTTTCTCCGTAACTTATGTTTTCAACACGATCATTTGTTCTTCCATGTAAGCTAAAACATGTATTTTATGTTAATCGATAATGATTAATTATATATAATAACTACGTTACACCTTATTTAAATATTATTTATATAATATACTAGGATTTTGGAATAAATGGCTTAACATCTAAGCAAATGTTACTAAAATCAATAAACTTTATTTCTACAAAAAAGTAGTGCTCATTTTTTAAGATAAAAATCCTCTTATTCAACTTATAATCGCGCTTTTATAGTCGAACATCTTTAAATATTACATTTCAAAGATGAAATTTGTAATCACGTTAATTAAACGTAACATAAAATTACAGAAGCTTTTGTTATAGCTGGCAATCCTTCTGTCGCAATCATGCTGAATGTTTGCTTTGCGACAGCTGCGAACCAACTGAGAGTTTAACGCGGCGTACTGCGCATGCTCGTCGAAACTCCGTCAGAACGAGCTTTACTTACCGGCAAAAAACTTCGATGTACTTTCGCTACCGAGTTCGTTGCTAATCAATTTAAGCTTTGTTTGAAAAATAAATATACAACGGAGCAGATCTGGATTCGTCTTGTGAAATATTAAAATCCGCTTTTGTTATGTTTGAGCATGCGTCGTTCCTCGCAGTAGCTGGCAGAGACTTTCTCCAGTTCTTCGTCGGATGGCAAAGTCGAGTGTTGCCTGCGGCGTTGGAAAGCTGTTATGAAAAATGAAAAATAATAAAAGTTCCGGTATATTTAGTATTAGATTTAACGCTTGCGAAAATTATAATTGTGCCAGAAAATTATTAAATTGCATATTACGCGCATTTTAGGGTACGATGTTGCCGTCGGTCCTTGTCGATTTTTCTTGCGGCTGTTCGGTACGTGGCCGGATCCTTACGTCGAGGGAAATTGGTTTTGCCACTTTCGCATTTCGATTGTGGTTTCGGTGATGGTCTTCTTCGCAACCATAACGCAAACGGCAAAAAACATCCAAGTTTGGGGAGATTTGAATACTGTAACAGAAATTTTCATTAATTCCGAGGTGTCGACGAGTACTGCAGTAGTCAAAGTCTTCAGCGTTTGGTACTATAATCGTGGTATTAATAAAAAGAGAAAATATGTTATGTTTTTCAAATTTAATATGTTTTGCACAAATAATTATAATTACACGTAATGTATTAGTTGTTAAAGTTACCCTGCAATATTTTAGAAAAATAATTTCACAATCCCACGCAAAGTAACGACGAACATTTTAAAAACGACAAGTTCAATCAACAGCTTTACGAGAACTGATGCGACAAATATCAAAAGACTGGCAGTCTCCACACGACGTAGTTGCACATCAGATCATGGAAGACAACGCAAAGTTCAGCAGATTGGTGTCAGCGACATGCATATTTCTGAGCGTGGCAACGTTTGTCGCTCAGGGCCTTCTTGCCTTCCTGACGATTGGAAATCACGCAAAAGATTTGCAGAATCAAAATGGGACGACAGAGTGGCCTCTGTACATGAAGGCTTCGTTCCCTTACGACGTGCAAAGGAGTCCAAATTACGAGCTGAGCTTGATCGGTCAAACGTTTTCAAATTTCTTTGCAGCCACCACTTACACGTCCACCGATTCTCTTTTTGTGATTCTAATTCTTCATCTCTGCGGGCAGCTGTCTATTTTGAAATTGGAGTTACGCAATTTGTCGGGGAAATTAGATCAAAGGGAATTTGTAGATAAAATTAAATACATTCACAATCGGTATAATGAACTTACGAGGTATAATATGTACAAAAAAGATAATGTTATGTGCTGCATGATATATTAGCTTGAAATAATTATTATATAACAATTTTTAAAGGTTCTCAAATGCTGTAGAAGAAATTTTCAACAAAACTTTTCTCATTCAGATGTTAACATCTTCTTTTGTACTTTGCATGTTGGGTTATCAATTTATAACGGTAATTATTATTTCATGTTTATCAATCTTTTTACTTTTTGATAACTTTTTTTCCATGCGGTATTTAAATAAAAAAAATGCCAAAGTAACAAATTGTTTCTAGATAACAAGCGGAAATAATATACCATTTATGGAACTGATCTTTTTAATTTACTACATTGTCTGCTTCTTATTTATTACATTTACGTACTGTTACATGGCTGAAAAATTGCGAGAAAAGGTACTTATACTGTTAATATATTATAAAATGATTAAACGATTTTTAAAGTAAAACTAATAAATAATGGGCAATATAAATGTTTGCAATTATTTTTACTTCCTCTTTTAACAGAGTTCAGATATATCAGATGCAGCTTATGAATGCAACTGGATTGATCTTCCGTATCAGCAATCAAGACTATTGATCATCATAATGGTAAGAGCAAAGCAACCTTTTGAAATTACGGCTGGGAAGTTCGTTTCGTTCTCTTTGATTCTGTACTGCCGTGTAAGTAAATTAAAATGTAATTTTATTTTTTTTATTTAAAAACTATCACTACGAATATTTTTAGATACTAAAATCTTCTGGAGGTTACATGTCAATGCTTCTTGCAATACAGCAACGATTAACTGCTCCAGATAAGTAAACCCACTTTATCAATCTGTAAATGAAAATCTATTTTAGATAATTTTATATGAATTCTACCTTTCCCTTTCTTCATAGTCAGTATAAAAGATTATTTACATGAATTTTGCTTTGATAATTGTTTAAAAACGATTCATAAATACAAAATCAAATACAAGCATAGAGTTTTATTACTACGTATTAAACGTTCAACGATAGAAAACTTTCATAAATCACCACTGATTAAAAATCATACAGTTAAATTTGTTTATGACTGAAATTCAAAGATGTTTGCAGAAGCACATCACAATATCAACTGGCACTTTTTAAAGTAACTACGCATGCTCCGCCAAGCAAGAAAAGCTCCATTACTTTTTTATCGAAGCTTTAAAAATTGCAATAACAAGCTACATTCTGTACATGTTTGCCGCTCGCTTATTTAAGCTCAGGTACAAGAAATACGGAACCGAGAATAAAAAACTCAACGATGAAGCTTTAGCAGTTTGTAATAATAATGGGCTAAAAAAACTATGATTATGAAAGATTCAGTCGTCGAAACGGACGGACGGTTTCGTCTTCAGTAAGCTTTTGCACGTAACAAGACTTGTGCAGTACTCTATACGAATTTTGTAATGGCGGATGAGTTGAAAACGTCCAAGTCTATAACGAAGAAAATAGTGAAATATGAAGAAGTTGATGGTAATATTCTTCGGTTTTTTATACCGCGTAAAAGATATTGGATTTTAAAATACTTACAGGATACAATTATACGATCGGTATGTGTCGATTTTTCTTACGTATTCTTGGAGCATGGCCTGATCCCTACCATGAAAATACTTGGTATTCATCTTTACATTTTTTTATAATTCTGAGTATCACGATTCTTTTCGGAACGATTTCGCAAACGATAAAACTCATTGAATATTTTGGTGACTTGAATGCTGTTGTGGAGATTCTTAGCAACGCTGATATTCCAATTACTATTACCATAGTTAAGATATTCAGCATTTGGTATCACAGATATGGTAAGATATTTTCATACAATCAGCTGTAAATAAGATTTATAACAATAAGAAGAAGTATTATCAACTTTATTAAATTTAACAAAGTAAAAACAAAAACGCTGCCAATTCACTGGCACTTACACAATTCCTGAAATTAATATTATTTTTTAATTTATTGTATTAGTTTTTGAAGCCAAAATACATACAATATTTGTAATATTTAATTGTATAAATTTTGTTGTTAGTTCCGTTTTCGATCGAAATTGGTATAACTGACATATATATCTTTTTGTACCCCTTATGGAGCCCAACTGTTATTTTGTATAGCACTATCTCACTCTCTCTTACGGTGGACTATGGAGCCCGGGCTTTATAGTCGAGTTTGTCCTTGTCTAAACTTACTAAAGAAATAATCTTTTATCCTTGTCAGAAGATTATTCTATCCTTGATAGAAGATTATTTCTTTAGTAAGTTAGAAAAGGACAAACGCGACTATGGAGCCCGGGCTCCATAGTCCACCATAACAGAGAGTGAAATAGTGCTTTACAAAATAACGCTCGGGCTCCATAAGGGATACAAGTTTATTAATAAGTGTCACATAATAAGAAGTAAATTTTTGTATTTAAGCTTTAAAAAATTTAGTTCAACAAATCATAAAAGATTGGACTACGTCGCGCAGTAAATTTGAATTATCTATAATGTGGAATAATGCCAAAATCAGCAGACTTTTCTCCATAGGATTTATTTTAGTAAACGAAGGTGCATTTGTTAGTTATACATGCGCATTCTACTTACTGCCATTATATCAAACTTTAAAATTAAATAACGAATCGATGGAATTGCCTTTATACGCCAAGGGTTCACTTCCATACGATCCTCAAGACCAACCAAATTATACATTGACGATTTTAGCTCAATTTATTGCTATCGCATTCGCATCGTCTGGTTTCTTTGCAGTTGATTCTTTTTTTGTTGTCCTTATGTTTCATTTAATCAGTCAACTGACCATTTTGGAGCACAATGTGTATGATTTACCTAAAAAAATTGAACACTTCAATAGTGCACTGGAATTTCAGAAAAGCTTTTCTTCTATTTGTTTTAGACACAATCAGTTGTGGAGGTAATTATTTTTTTGAGTTATCTATCACGGTAGCTATTCCCGTTTTGAAACAATTTAGCAGTTTTAAAAGATAAATCCTTAACTCATAGGTTTTCAACATCAATAGAAGAAATTTTCAACCTAATGTTTCTTATACAAATAATACTTTGTACTTTGATACTTTGTACTCAGAGCTATCAACTGTTAATGGCAAGTTAAAAAGATTTATTTAAATATGTAATAATTTTCATAAATGATCAAAAAAGATAAATATATTTCAGATTACTGATGCAGATAGTATCTCTATAATGGAACTCATTTTTGGAGTATGCTTCCTTCTCATGTTTTTAATGACGATTTTTGCATATTGCTACATTGCAGAAATTGTACGTGAAAAGGTACTTAATTAAATTAAATAATTAACATAATAATTGCGGTACTTATTTACTTTTATTTTTAAAATGTTTTAGAGTGTGGAAATAGGACATGCAGCCTACAATTGCAATTGGACCGAATTACCTGTTAAAGAAGCAAGGCTTTTAGTTTTACTTATTATGAGGACTCAGCATCCTTTCGAAGTGACAGTTGGAAAGTTTACGAGTTTTTCCTTGCAATTATATTGCAGCGTAAGAGCTTATCTTTTATTATAAGATCAGTTGATATACGTATTAAAATGTTTCAACGAACCTTCACTAAAAAATGTCTGCTTTTTAATAGATTATAAAAACTTCTGCTGGGTACTTATCAATGCTTCTGGCTGTAAAAGGTAAGATTATTAATTAATTTGAAGATTATTGTTGAAAGTGAATTTGATACATCGTTATGTTGTATACCTTGTCATATAATGGTATATTAGAACAAAAAGATTAGATTTTTTTAGAATATGACAGAGATCTTCCGGTCGGGCTAGATACAATTACTCGAGATAGAGGCGGAGAGAGAGAGAGAGAGAGAGAGAGAGAGAGAGCACCCTTGGCGGATCACAAGCATGCGACTGAGGGCTTGCTTTCTCAGCAAGTTATTTCGAAGTGGACTAGCGCTTTCTCTCCCTGTGTCGCAGTCCCCTTACCTATCTCGGGCACCTGCTACGAGGAGCACAAAGCCTAAGTGAAACCAGGCGTATGCTTACTTACCACTTCACAGGTTGTTGAAGGGGACGATCATGCCGTAACCCCTATCCCAACCTTTTTCTGAGCGCAAAGCTGTCTTGTCTTCAAGCGCTTCTGAACTATCCTGCCCAAAGTCTCTCCTCGACTTTTCGAAAATGGCAGTGTGTGGACTAGCTTTCAGATGCCCTTGAGCTAGCTTTTCCCATTCCACGTCTGATAGTCGGAGCTAGCGACGTGAAAATCCCGTGTCTCGCTAACACTCTGAGAAATTCTCCTCCTTCGGGTACTGCTGAGGAAAATATTTACAATTAAATCCTCGTATTATCTGGGAGGGCCGCCCGAAAGGCATCCACCTAAAACTGCGCGTCATCGACGTGTATGAGCCAACTTCCGATATAGCATTACCGTCATCAAGCAGCGAAATTATTTTGATCAATAATTTTTTTTCCTTTCTCATTTTGTTGTTTAGGTGGAGGCGGAGAACCCGCGTGAAGCTGCAGAAGTTACGAACTGATCCGGCGTGTTATCAATTTTTCTTTTGTAGTCATTAATTAACTAAGAAAAGCGAACAAAATGTTAAATACAAAATTTAATACAAGTGAAAATTTGTATACTTATTAAATATTGAATAATAAATAATTGTTATAAATTACAACCGATTATAAAATCATACAATTACATTTTTTTATGAGTGAAATGCTAAGATGGTTGCAGGAGCACATCACGACATCAAGTGGCATTTTTAAAGTTACTACGCATGCTCCGCCAAGCAAAAAGAGCTCCCTTACTATTTTATCAAAGCTTTAAAACTTGCAATAACAAGCTTCTTTTCGTGCACGTTTGCCGATCGTTTATTTAAGCTCGGGTACAAGAAATACGCGAACCGAGAATAAAACAGTCGACGATGAAGCTTTAGAAGTTTGTAATAATTATGGGCTAAAAAAGTTGGATACACGCAATTATGAAAGATTCAGGCGTCGAAAGGAACAGAAAGTTTCGTCTTCGGTAAGCTTTACACTTGACAAGACTGGTGCAGTATTCTATACGAATATTATAATGGTGGATGATTTGAAAACGTCTAAGTCTATAACGAATATTTCTATATTGAAATATAAAGAAGTTGATGGTAATACTATTTGGTTTTTTATATCACTAAGAGATATTGGATTTTAAAATACTTACAGGATACAAGTATACGATCGGTCTGTGTCGATTTTTCTTACGTATTCTTGGAGCATGGCCTGATCCCTACCATGAAAGTACTTGGTATTCATCCATACATTTTTTTATAACGCTGAGTTTCCTGATTCTTTTCGGAACGGTTTCGCAAACGATAAAACTCATTGAATGTTTTGGTGACTTGAATGCTGTCATGGAGATTCTTAGCAACTGTGATATTCCAACGACTATTGCCACAGTTAAGATATTCAGTATTTGGTATCACAGATATGGTAAGATATTTTCATATAATCAACTGTAAAGAAGATTAGAACCCATAAGAAAAAGTATTATTACACTGAGAAAAAAGATGTAGTAAAAATTACAATACTGTCTATATAACCTAGTAAAATTTCTGAAAAAGTAAGAACGAATTATAGTAATTTTTTTGATTTTGGAAGTTTGGGTACTCCCTGGTCAGTATAACTTTATTAAATTTAACATGTAAGGAAAAAAATGCAATTTAAATGCAAAAAATGTAATAATGCAAATTAAAAAAAATATATATAATAATTTTACTAATAATTGCTAAATTACTAATAATCAAAAATTTTATTAATAATTGTCACATAGTAACGAGTAAATTTTTGCATTTAAGTACTAAAAAATTTAGTTCAACAAATCATAGAAGATTGGACTACGTCATACAGTCAATTTGAATTATCTATAATGTGGAAGAATGCCAAAATCAGCAGACTTTTGTCCATAGGATTTATTTTAATAAACGAAGGTTCAGTTACTATTTATACATGTGCATGCTACTTACTGCCACTATATCAAACTTTAAAATTCAATAACGAAACCATGGAGTTGCCTTTGTACGTCAAGGGTTCATTTCCATACGATCCTCAAGAGCATCCAAATTATACATTGACGATTTTAGCTCAATTTATTTCTATCATATTCGCATCGTTTTCATTTTCTTCAGCTGATTCTTTTTTTGTCATCCTTATGTTTCATTTATTGAGCCAACTGACCATTTTGGAGCACAATGTGTTTGATTTACCTAAAAAAATTGAAAACTCCAGTGAAACACTGGAAACACAAAAAAGCTTTTCTTCAATATGCTTTAGACACAATCAATTGTGGAGGTAATTATTTTCTTGCGTTATTATCCATCAAGGTAGAAATTCCCGTTTTGAAACAATTATTTAGCAGTTTTAAAAGATAAATTCTTAACTCATAGGTTTTCATCATCAATAGAAGAAACTTTCAATATAATGTTTCTCATACAAATAATACCTTGTACTTTGACACTTTGTACTCAGAGCTATCAATTGCTAATGGCAAGTTAAAAAAATGTATTCAAATATATAATAATTTTCACAAATGATATATTTCCATATATGATCAAAAAACATAAATATTTTTCAGATTACTGATTCTGATAGTATTCCTGTAATGGAACTCATGTTTGCAGTATGCTTCCTTCTCATATTTTTAATGACGATTTTTGCATATTGCTACGTTGCAGAAATCGTACGTGAAAAGGTACTTAATTAAATTAATTTTTTTAAATGACATCTATAATTTGCGATATTTGAATTTTATTTTTAAAATTATCTAGAGCATGGATATAGGACATGCTGCATACAATTGCGATTGGACCGAATTACCTGTTGAAGAAGCAAGGCTTTTAGTTTTAATTATTATGAGGGCTCAGCATCCTTTCGAAGTGACGGTTGGAAAGTTTACAAGTTTTTCCTTGCAACTATATTGCAGCGTAAGATTTTATCTTTTATAATAAGATTAATGGTGCAAGTATTAAAATGTTTCAACGATCCTTGGCCACTAACGTATAGATTTCTTTTGCCAGATTTTGAAAACTGCTGCTGGATACTTATCAATGCTTCTGGCTGTAAAAGATAAGATGGTTAATTAATTTGCAAATTATTGTTGAAAGTGAATTTGATACTTCTAATTATGTTGTATAACTTGTAATATATTCGTAGTAGTACAAAAAGATTAGATTTTTTTAAATTTTCTGGCAAACTCGTAGTCAACTCCCCGAGAAATTCTCCCCCTTCGGTTGGTGCTGATGAGGGGAAGATTTACAATTAAACCACCTGAGACTGCGCGTCCCCGTCGAGTATCACCCAATGCGTTATTTCTTATATAGCATTACCGCCGTCAAGCAGCGAAATTATATACATCAATAATTTGTTTTCCGTTTTTCTTTTTGTTATTTAGACAGAGAGCCCGCATGAAACTGCAGCAGATGTGGCGAATTAATCTGGCGTGTTTTCTATTTTTTTTTTTTTTTTTTTTGCAATCAGTAATTAATTAAGGATAACAAACAAAATGTTAAAAAGAAAATCAAATGCAAGTGCAGACTTTTATTTCTACTTATATATTGAATAATATAAATTGCTCACATCTATTTAAAGACGTTCACACAATTAACCTTTTTTATAACTGAAATTCAAAGACGTTTGCAGGAGCACATCACAATACCGAGTGGAACTTTTTAAAGTTACTGCGCATGCTCCGCCAAGCAGCATAAGCTCGCTTACTTTTTTATCAAAGATTTAAAACTTGCAATAACAAGCTTCGTTTCGTGCACGTTTGCCGATCGTTTATTTAAGCTCAGGTACAGGAAATACGGAACCGACAATAAGAAAACTCCACGATGAAGCTTTAGCAGTTTGTAATAATAATGGGCTAAAAAACTGTAATTATGAAAGTTTAGTCGTTGAAATGGACAGACAGTTTCGTCTTCTGCAAGTGTTCACATGTAACAAGACTTGTGCAGTACTCTATACGAATTTTATAATGGCGGATGAGTCGAAAACGTTTAATTCTATACAGAAGACTAGTTTGAAATACGAAGAAGTTGATGGTAATATTCTTCGGTTTTTTATACCACTAAGAAATATTGGATTTTAAAATACTTACAGGATACAATTATTCGATCGGCGTGAGTCGATTTCTTTTGCGTATTCTTGGAGCATGGCCTGAGCCCTATCATGAAAATAATTGGCATTCATCTATACACTTTTTTATAACACTGAGTTTTCTGGTTCTTTTCGGGACAATTTCACAAACGATAAAACTCATTGAATGTTTTGATGACTTGAATACTGTCATGGAGGTTCTTAGCAACTTTGATATTCCAACGACTATTGCCACAGTTAAGATATTCAGCATTTGGAATCACAGATATGGTAAGCTAGAGTCAGCTGCAAATATAAAAAAATTAAAAATTAGTATTAACTTTATTAAATTCAATAAGAAAGTAAAAAAATTGGTATAACTGACATCATTTCCAAAATTATAATAGTTCTACGTTTTACGTAACAAAATTTTTGTTAATAATTTTCACGCAATAACGAGTATTTCTTTATATTTAAGTTCTAAAAAATTTAGTTCAACAAATCATAGAAGATTGGAGTAAAACATATAATAAATTTGAACTATCCATAATGTGGAAAAATGCCAAAATTAGCAGACTCCTCTCCATAGGATTTGTTTTAATGAACGAAGGTTCATTCGTTACTCATACAAGTGCATGCTACGTATTGCCACTATATCAAACATTAAAATTATATAATGAATCGATGGAGTTGCCTTTGTATGTGAAGGGTTCATTTCCGTACGACCCTCAAGAGCATCCAAATTATGCATTGACTGTTTTAGGACAATATATTTCTATTGCATTTGCATCGCTTTCGTTTTCTTCAGCTGATTCTTTTTTTGTCATCCTTATGTTTCATTTATTGAGCCAACTGACCATTTTGGAGCACAATGTGTTTGATTTACCTAAAAAAATTGAATACTCCAAAGATAGGCTTGAAATTCGGAAAAGCTTTTCTTCAATTTGCGTAAGGCACAATCAATTATGGAGGTAATTATTTTCTTCCATTATTTATTAAGATAAATAAATTCCGTTTTGAAACAATTTAGCAGTTTTAAAAGATTAATGCTTAACTTACAGGTTTTCATCGTCAATAGAAGAAACTTTCAACATAATGTTTCTAATACAAATAGTACCTTGTACTTTGACACTTTGTACTCAGGGCTATCAACTGATAATGGCAAGTTAATATTTTTTTTTTTAATTTTTGGCCATTTTCATAAATGTTCAAAAAAGAATAAGATTTTTCAGATCACTGATGCAGGCAGTATTTCTGTAATGGAACTCCTTTTTGCAATAAGCTTCCTTTTAATATTTTTAATGACGATTTTTGTATATTGCTATGTTGCAGAAATCGTACGTGAGAAGGTAATTAAATTAAATTATGTAAATTAATCTTTTTAAATTACGACCATAATTTGCAAGTTTTAATTTTATTTTTTTAAATTATTTAGAGCATGGAAATAGGAGAGGCTGCCTACAACTGTGATTGGACTGCATTACACGCCAAAGAAGCAAGGCTTTTAGTTTTACTTATTATGAGGGCTCAGCATCCTTTCGAAGTGACTGTCGGAAAGTTTACGAGTTTTTCCTTGGAATTATATTGCAGCGTAAGAGTTTATATTTTATTATAAAATCAATACATATACGTATGAAAATTTTTTAACGAAGCTTCACTATAAAATATATCCTTTTTACCAGATTTTAAAAACTTCTGCTGGGTACTTATCAATGCTTCTTGCTGTAAAAGATAAGATAAGTGATTAATTTGTAGATGATTCGTGAAAGTCAATTTGATACATGATTATGTTGTATACATTTCAAATATATTGATATAAAAACGAGAGGATCACGTTTTTTAGAAGTCAATCCTGAAAGACTTGGTAGATTTATAAAATCTGTTTCAAGCAAAAAATTCAAAACTCCAAAATACGAATCATTATTATTAGTATAATTATTATTTTATACACAAGAATGGCTATAATAATGACGTCTTCTGTTTGTAGAAGATTCATAATTTCTAATCGCGATAAAGCGTAGAACTGTATAAAATTTAGTATATTTAGAATTATTATTTATTATACGAAGATAAGACACAGACATTAATTTTTAAATTATCACTTAAAAACGAATCGTACAATCCCTTTATCCTCAAATTTCGGTAGAAATTTTTTTTTTCTCTGGAATATTGAATGATCGAACCGTCTCATGTTCACAGTTGAAACGTATCGAATAGAATGGAATTTTTCGCAAAATACTGCGCATGCTCCGCAAAGTAGCATAAAAATGGTCTTACTATTTTATCAAAGCCTCTTAATTTTTCATCGACGTGCTCCGCTGCTGAAACGGCGCGTCGACTAAACTTTGATGACGCGGATAGCTAATTAGAATCGTTTATTAAAAACGTGCGCTCCTGCAAACGCGTCAACGAGATGGAAATACGTCGCGAGAAGCCTGCAATAATGATGCTCTCAGAAAACGGGATACAATTATACGAAGAGCACGAATACGCCCGAATATGAAAGTTTCATGAAGCAGAGCAGACCCCGGCAGCTCTCCCTGGGCATGCGCCGGTCGCGTACAAACCGCACATCCAAAGGAAAGTGTCAGCGTGCTCGTGGTATTGCGTGATAACAGAGCTTTTAATACACTGCTGTGATGGATGTTCAAATTGAGAAGACTGAGTTTGATGAAATAACGGCTGTTTCTAAAAATAAAAAGGCGAACGGTAAAAAGGACATTTTGAATTTTGCTTCTATTAATTCTTCTATCTTTGCAGTATTAAGTTTAAGAAAATGCGTATTAATTTTAAATACATTAAAAAATAAGTATCGCTACGTATTAGGGGCTTCAAGTTACCTATTTTAGGCTACGACCACGCAGTTGGACCATGCAGATTTTTTCTACGATTACTCGGAGTCTGGCCTGATCCGTTCTATAATGAGAACGGCTGGGCCTCGTCCACGCGGGTTTTCTTCGTGACCTCGACCATGTTCCTTTTTGCCACTGCTTCGCAAACCGTGAAAATGGTATTGTCTTTCAACGATTTGAACGTTGTGATGGAATTGTTAACCAACTGCAACCTCCCAACGACCATCGCCACTGTGAAGATTGCCAGTATCTGGTATCATAAAGATGGTAGTTATTAAATAGTATAGTTGAATACACTTTTTTGCTTGCTGCACTACTAGTAAAACATCTCCCACAGCATAAAATATTTCAGCTATGCGAATTATAATATTAAAATATTTTAGAAATATTTTATGTTGTTTGGGATTTATATTATTATGAAAGCTTAGGCAAATGTAATATTTTTAACAACAACAATTGATTTTCATAAGTATTACGAGACTTGGTACATCAAATTCTGCAAGACTGGGAATTACCTCATCGGCCACAAGCGTTATCAATAATGTGGAGAAATGCTAAGATTAGCAGATTTTTTTCTATAGGATGTATATTCATGACTGAAGGAACACTTGTAGCCCAGTGCATTGTAGGTTTTTTCAGGCCCATATCTTACGCCTTTCGAAAAGACATAAACGATAGTGTAGAATGGCCTTTGTACATGATTGGCTCTTTTCCTTACAACGTGCAAGTTACTCCAAATTATGAACTGTCATTGATGGGCCAGTTTCTGTCAAATATCTTCGCGTCTACTTCATTTTCATCCGCTGATTCCTTCTTCGTTATACTTATGTTTCATCTGATCGGTCAGTTGACAATATTAAAACTGGATTTATTTGACTTAACACGACCGACTGAAAGTATCAATAATAGAAATAAGTTTATGGATAAATTTTCTTTCATACTTCTGCGGCATAATCGTTTATGGAGGTACGATAATAAACCTCGTGATAGGATATAAAATTTTGGGTGTCCAATAATACACATTGCTTTTACATTAAAACTTTGAAATGAAAATTTCAGATTCTCAATGGCAATAGAAGAAAGCTTTAATATAATGTTTCTTATCCAAATGGTACCCTGTATATTTGCTCTATGCACTCAAGGTTATCAGCTTATTATGGTGAACTCATTACTTATTACACTTAGGAATATTAATAAATTAATAAAATTGTATTAAATTTCTATTTTCTTTTAGATAACAGAGGCTGATAGCATATCTGTTATGGATTTAATTTTTATGATGTACTTTCTCGTTTTATTTTTATTTACTATTTTTACGTACTGCTACGTAGGAGAAATTCTGAGACAAAAGGTAAATTATCTTAAATTCTATATTGTAGAATGATTTGTAAACTTTATATATACATTTACTGTAAATATAATTTGATAAATTACCTCATTTTAAATATCCAGTATAAACAGACCATTCACTTCGTTAGACTTGGTATCTGAAACAGTCACATATAAAATTTACAAAACATTATCTACGTTAATGTACTAATTAAGTTACTGTAAATTAAGTATTAATTAAATTAGGTGCAAAATGATATAATTCGTTTTATTAAAAGAGTGTAGAAATAAGTCACGCAGCATACAATTGCGATTGGACTATATTGCCGGCAAAAGAAGCGAGACTTTTAATCTTTGTAATAGTTCGAGCTCAACATCCATTTGAAATAACAGCTGGAAAATTTGGATCTTTCTCTTTACAACTGTATTGTAAAGTACGTATGAAAATGATTAATTTACTTTTTTCCTATTGTTAATTAAACACACTTTACAGATTTTAAAAACTTCTGCTGGTTACTTATCAATGCTACTTGCCGTAAAAGATAGGATGATTAATCAAACTACTACGAGTTAATTTTACAATACATTTGACGGTTCAAATATTAATTTATTTTTTAAAATGAATTATGATGTGCAATTACATTTAATCATTGTTGGGTGAAATGATTGATATTTTGTGTATTAAATAATTTAAATATTTTGTAATATTTTATATAAAAATTATGGTGCTAACAAAAACTAATTGAGAAACATAAATAAAAGAGAAACCCCGCAAGAATTTGAGTACTATTTACTACTAAGGACACTGTTCCTTTGGAACTTGTAATTTTAAAATTAGTTAAAAATAGTAAAATATTTGTATTACACACATTTTCCTAAAACTAAAGTAAATGCAATGGAAGTAAACGTCTGTATTTGTTAGATGAATGTAAGAATTTAGTTAACCTTCTTATTCTATACAGCAGATAAAATAATGCGCTTCATCGAAAGGAACGATATTACTTCTACATTGAAATAAGCATAAACGGAAGAACTTCAATTCGTGTATAATAAAGTAAGCGTCATCATGGAGGTTCCTGAATGCGTTTCTAATGTTTTATTTGTGAACTTGGTTGTCATCTAATTACCAGTCATAAAATTAAGCATAATTTAAAAAACCCTTAATGAGACAGCTGGCACTACGTGGGAGTAATTATACTCTTTGTATTCATGGGGACGTAAGCAGAAGACGTGGTGGGGGTTTCATCGCTGCAAAATTGTCAGTACGTCTCAGGCCAGCATCGGGGAGTTTTCAATGCATGAAAAACCAGGCGAGTATAAAAGATTTATTAAAAAATTTTTTTGTAGTATTAAAATAATTACTTTTTAAACTGAAAATGTGCAGCTTAAGGAGGGTCTTGCACGAAATATAGACTATATTTGATAATTTTATATTTCAACTATTTAAGGTTTAATAATCTGATTGGTAATATTTGTTAAAGAGGTGTTCCCTACGAGCCAAATAAAAATTGAAAAGCTGTAAATATCATTCAACAAATGCAGATATAGTTCATTAAACAAATAATTGTTTAAAACCAGGAAATGTTTTTTGTTTTTCGTTGAATTTTAATTTGAAAGGTTTCATTTTCTTCCTTATTCAATTTCGGGGGGAGTTACCAATGCAAAAATTAGGGTATTTTCGGAACTGGTAAAGTTATGTTCACTTTTTTATAGATTTCTCGTCGAATTTCATAGATTTAAAGAAGGTTCAACGATAAATCTATAAACAAGTAAATATAACTTTACCGGTTTTGATGTTTACATCTTTTAAATTTTTATTCGGTTCGTAGGGAACACCTCTTTAACATATATTACCAGTCAGATTATTAAACCTTAATTAGTAAGGTGCAAGACTTTCGTAAAATGTTTTAAGTGACCCTAAAACATTGAAACATTGGGGTATCAATTAATGAATGCATGTGTTAACTTGATTTGGATCATCTAAAGAAAGTGTGGTATTATATAGGATAAAATACTAGCAAATTATGATTAGATTCCTCTAAAAACTGTGAAAACTGAGATAAGGCATTTTAAAGATTGTATTAATAACGGTCGATTATTTATAATTCGGATTGTACAGTAGACATTTGCACATTTTTTGTACATTTTACTACATCTGCTATATAAAGTAATGACTATAAAATTAGTAACTTACCACTTTGTCCATGTTTGCCCTTCGCGAAACTTATAAATGCCTTTTTGTTTATTATATCATTTAAACAATTGCAGGATACGATGTTGCGCTCGGGCCATGCAGGGCCTTTCTTCGATTCCTTGGGACCTGGCCTGACCCATTCGTACCAGAAAATGCATTTAACACCATTCAATTTGTTGTGGCATCGTTAACTATGATTATTTTTGCTAATATCGCACAAACAACTATGGTGTTTAAAGTTTGGGGGGACTTGAATGCCGTTATTGAGATATCGACAACTGCTAACATACCTATATTCGTCGCACTGATGAAATATCTCGTTGCTTGGTACTATAGAAAAGGTACATTTTGATAAACATAATAAAGTAATATAGCCTATGTCGTATTTGTAAGATAAGTGCACTTTACAAAAATATTTATTATACATAAGCAGAGAATATTTCGCAGAGAATCACCCAGAAAAAGCCACGAAAACTATCTTCCATCAGCATTCGCCACGAAAAAAACCTCATCTACAAAAGTACCACGAAAATTATCCCGCATCAACGTTTGTCATGAAAAGAATCTCACCTTTAAAAACGCCACGAAAACTATCCTTCTTAAAAAAGTGTTTGCGAGAAGTATCCCGCATTGATATTCGCCACGAAAAGAATCTCATCTAAAAAGAAAACGCAAAGATAAAAACCTTAGCTACAAAAATGTCACGAAAACTATCCCCTGTTAGTATTCGCCACAAAAGGTCTCACATCTACAAAAGTGCTACGAAAACTTTTCACACTTTTCGTAGCACTTTTGTAGATGTAGATGGGATTCTTTTCGTGTCGAATGCTGATGGAAAATTGTTTTCATGGCGTTTTTTAACTAAGATTCTTTGCATAGCGAATGCTGATAGGGGATAGTTTTCGTGACATTTCTGCCTGAAAGAATTTATATCCATATACAAATGTTTTTTCGCCTTTAGAAAGCTAAAAAGTAAGTCACCGAATTCTAAGTAGCGTAAACACCGTATTCTAATTATTATGCAGCCATAATGAATTATATTGCACTATAACAAAATTTACACTTATGATAGAAAAACCCAGAAGAATAATACGACTAATATATTGGCAATATAAATCTTGAAATGCATTTTATGATTCACCAGCTTAGTAATAATTATATAATTTAAACTGTACAGTATTAAGAGAACTGGTCAGATTAATGATTCAGGATTGGCACCGTGACAACACTGAAAATGATCGAGAAGCAATGTGGAAAACCGCTCGCTGGAGTCGAAAACTTTCAATCGTCTGCATCGGTTTAGCTCAAGGCACAATAACTGCTCAGTTCATTATGGTTGTGATATTTGGTGTGAACAATAAAGGTGATGTGGAGAGAGCTTTGTACATGACCTCGTATTTTCCGTATGACACCCAGAGCAGACCGAACTATGAAATAACATGGCTGGGGCAGTTGTTTTCAAACATATTTGCAGCTGGTGCCTTTTCAGCAATAGATGCATTTTTTACTGTTTTGGTATTACATCTTTGCAGTCAGTTAGCAATACTACGAAGAGAGTTGGTGGAATTAGCAAATAATCCTCGGAAGATAAAATCTGATGGGAGCTTTGCTAGAAGTTTAGCGATAATTGTAGAAAGACACGAATGCTTGAATAGGTTATTATAATAATATTAATTATTTTGTAATTCTAATGACAATTTTTAGTTATATACTTACAAGTGGAGTGCTAACCCATTGGATCATGGATCTTGATAAAATATAGGATGTAATTCTTTAGCGAAAAAAAGAAGACCTGCGTCTCAGCTTTTATGCAAAGGACCTGAATAACAAAGTTATGAATTTTTTTTTTTAATTCTTTTTGAAAATAACATACTGCAATTTTACCAAAATCCATGATCCCGTGGGTTAATATTGTCCTTGTTAGTAAAGAAAAAAACTAATGATTTTGATGTCAATACATATTTATATGCAGTTATGCTATTTAGAATTTTGTTTTGTAGCTTTGCCAAAACCCTGGAAGACTCATTTAACATAATGTTCCTTGCGCAGATGATTGCATCATCTTTTGCTTTATGTTTACAAGGATATCAGCTAGTTATAGTATATCTGCTTTGGTTCAATTTTCTTTTAGAATTCATTTATTAAAAGATTATTTATGTTCTCTTATTGCGATATTACAGATAATATCAAATTCTGATAATGGTTTACCGCTCTTCCAATTAATTCACATGATTTATTTCACTTGCTGCTTTTCATTCAGTTTGTTTGTTTACTGCTACGTAGCCGAAGAATTGCGATTTGAAGTAAGATAATAATTGAATTATGATTTTATTGTTATTAAAACTATCACTGTGTATTTTTACAACCAAAAAAGTAATTTTCAAATAAAAAATACTTCAATTCATTTAAAGTTTACACCAGTTTTTATTTAGCAAAATTAGTCATTAAATATTTTTTTAATATTTTGAACAGTGATAATAATTTCAACTATTTTTCTTTCAGAGTACTGAAATTGATTATGCTGCCTACAATAGCAATTGGTACAATCTATCTCCAAAAGAAACGAAACTTTTACTACTGCTCATGCATCGAGCCCGAAAACCTCTTGAAATCACGGCTGGAAAATTTTGTGCTTTCTCATTAAGACTCTATTGTAGTGTAAGTATGTAAAACTATAATGACTGCAACCCTCTTTTTCATTTCACAATATTTGTAGATTCTGAAAACGTCTGGAGGATACTTGTCAATGCTTCTGGCTGTAAGAGATCGGCTAGTTATTGACGATTCCTAAACAAATAAAAATATGTGTATTTTCGCAGTTTAAAATGGAGATCAATTTTTTAGTATTTAATTCATTATATTTTTTTAATATTATTCTTCAGATTTATGTAAATAGCTATGTGATATTACAGCGCCAGATAAATTTTAAAAAGTTTTAAGTTACCTAAGAATAATTCACTATAATATTAATTTTAATTTGTTTTATGCTTTTCGTTTATATAAATTAGTATTTTCAGCAATATAACATAAATATGTTTAAAATTATGCTTCTCTCGATTTTTCACTTGTATCAACGTACTTTCTATAATAGCATTTTATTCCGCCTCTTACTTCTAACTGTCACTTGTTTTATCTTGATGCATCTCTACCTTGATATTTCACTCTCACGTAGTCATAAATTAAGAAAGTTCTAATGAGTTTCTTATTACCTACTTATTCGAGAGCATTTTTTTTTCTCTTTAACTAATTACAGACAATGAATGGCTTGCACGCCATTGATGGGGTGGGTAAGTTGCAGTGGTGGGGATCATAAAATGTATCAGTTTGTCACCGACTTGTAACGGAGTATTTTCTATGAAGAAAAAAGAAGGTAATTTTTTATTCATTATTTCTGCTCTAAAAGCAAAAAATATCAAGTACAGAATTTAAAAATGCGAACTAATGCAGGAAATAAATACGTGAACACGTTAAATTACATTTATTTAAATTTTTTATATGGACAACTTTGATAGATCAAGTTTTATTAAATAGTCTACAAATCTAATATTTAATAGACGAATTCAAAATATATATTTAGAAAAACTAGTTTAAGTAAGACGTAAAATACCGTTTGTTGAATTGAAATGTAGGTTTTGATGTTGCTGTTGGTCCGAGTCGCATGATTTTGCGTTTTCTTGGAATATATCCAGACCCAAAAAGAAAAAAAAACTGGTTTGCTCGCGTGCATTTTTTCATACCAGCTTTTGTCATGTTTTACTTTGTAAACATACCACAGTCTGTGATGGTGAGCAAAGTATGGGGCGATTTAAACGCTGTTCTGGACGTTTTAACAACATCTGATATTCCAATTGGTATCGCGTTATTCAAAATGTTGGGCCTGTGGTACAATCGAGATGGTAATCTTCTTTCATACGTTTCACTCACTCAAAGTAGCATGAATAAGTACAAATAAGCACTTAATTTTCACAAAAAGCTGTATTGAAATTTATTTTGATGAATAAATTTAACAGACTTTAAGCAGAAAGATTAAGTATAACATATTTAAAAGTGTTGAGTCAGCTTGTTCTCTCAATGGCCGAGGATTGGAAAAGTGCGAAGACTGAATCCCAGCTCCAAGTCATGTGGAAAAATGCAAAGTTAAGCCGTCTCATGTCGATCATCGTTATTTCACTCGCCGAGGGAACTATAGTGGCACAATTGGCAATGGTTATTTTCTTCAGCCTTGCTGAATACGAGCGGCAAACTGCAGTGGGATATAACGAAACCATGAGATTCAGACCACTTTATATGACAGCGGACTTCTTTTACGACGTTCAAGGAACTCCTGCCTACGAGATCACTTGGTTGTTTCAGTGCTCCTCGACGCTCTTTGCAGCTTCAGCTTTTTCATCGGTCGATGCATTTTTTGCTGTACTTGTATTACATCTTTGTGGTCAACTCAATAATTTGAGAGAAAATATTAGGGAATTGCCAACAAAAATGACTGTTGAAGGACACGAACCTTTTACGTCAATGATCTCAAAGGCTGTTACAAGGCACGAACATCTTAATAGGTCGAGTTTACATTTTTTTTATTTACGGAAAAAAGTTTCCTTGCAGTAAATATAATCTCGATTTCTTTCGACTTTTTATGTTACAGATTTGCTAGTGCCATTGAAGATGCTTTCAACGTTATGTTTTTAGTGCAAATGATAGCTTCTTCCATGGTTTTATGTCTTCAAGGATACCAACTTGTTATGGTAATATAAATGTATACAAACGATTTTTCAGTATAAAAAGATATCCTTTGTGTGTTCCAGATAACTACTTCTGGGGATGGAATTCCACTATTCGAACTTATATTCATGATATATTTTACTCTGTGCTTTAGCTTCAGTTTATTTGTTTACTGTTACGTGGCTGAAGTTTTGAGAACAGAGGTAACACAACTAACGTTTTCTAATAATTCTTTTGAATAACACAAATTTCATGTTATAACTCGACGAAATTTTTTGTAGAGTATGGATGTAGGAAATGCTGCATACGAAAGCGATTGGTACAACTTGTCGTTTCTAGAGACGAAATTCCTGATTCTTATAATCCTCAGAGCAAAGCAACCGTTTAAAATCACTGCAGGAAAATTTGCAGCTTTTTCCCTGGGACTCTACTGTAGCGTGTGTATTTCCATACTTTATATGTTTTTACTTAAATCAAATTTTTCTTTGAAACGTGATATTATAAGAACTTTTATTTGCAAAAAAATTAATTAAGTTAATTAAATTAATTGAGTGTTGCAAATATCTTCTAAAATCTTACAGAATTAAATTTTTTATAGTTTAATATGCACATTTGAATCCGGGCTTAAGAAATATTAGAAACTTGTCTAAGCTCTTTGCACTAAGGTTGTCTACGTAGAACAGTTTTAGCTTTTTTATAATACTAAACATCATAAAAAATGTTAATAAAATTTTTTTACGTATTATACAGATCCTAAAATCTTCCGGGGGCTATTTGTCCATGCTGCTCGCTATGAAAGACCGGTTAGCCAGTTAGAATCTATCAAAAAAAGGAAACTGACATTCAAGGGTTTTTGTAATTACTTGTTATTAAATGGCACTATTTTAAATGATTAATTTTTTTAAAGATCTTGGTAAGTGTTCTAATAAATTTTCAATTTGAGAAACTAAGAATTTCGTGAAGTTTTTGACTTTGACAATTTGCAGAGATCTTTTGAAAGATCTATTTTCAATAATTTAACAGTGGATTTTATTAAAATCAAGAAATAATATTAATTTGAAAAAGATATTTCTCATTTTACTCATTTCATCTTTCTTGGTTTATGCGTCACATTATCAAACAATTTTATTGCGTCCATCTAAATAAAAATAGGAAGATTTTACAATTAAATGGCATACATTGTAATAAATATAAGATATTCCTATTACGTATTCCGTTCAATGCCCCGAACAAAAATAACGAAATTGCATCTTACAATAAGTGTCTTACGCAGAAACAAGAATAAAATGTTATTAGCATTTTATATTCAGTTCGATGCCCTGAAAACATTATCTTACAGTTAAATAACCTTCACCGTAAAATACAATGTACATCAAACCACTCTAGAATCGTGAATATTTCTAAGATAATTACATCTAGATCATTTATTATGCCGTTCAATGCCCTGGACAGAGATAAAAAAAACAGTAACGAACATCGTAACCAGTAATTAAACAGTGTAAAACGTATCTAAAATAAGTACATTGAATACAAGATGATCTTTCCACAGCAACAAACAGAAATAAACGCGGAAAAGAAAATTGTATCTTACTTCACATTCGTGTAAAATAGCAGGTATATTCTGGGAAAGAATATCAAATAAGCTTTTACTGAACAAGTTATCTATACGTACTTCAGATGTGTGAATTATGAAATAATCGGTGCTCCCTTGAATGTTCCTGATATTTTATTCTTGGCTCGTTGCGCATTCTGTATAATCGCTCATAAAATCGAGCATCGTTTAATAAGAGTTTATTGTACCTTACAAGAAACAATTATAGAAATATAATCGCATCGTTCTCGTGTACGGTAATAAGCGTCCATATTGGTACTTCTTCGATAACAGGAACAACTTTCCATTAAACAGTGTCCAGAAATAGCAGCATCAAAGCATAGTAAACTTTATTTCACGTGCGAATCTTTGTTTGACGTAATTACAATTGAATTTAAAGTATTCAATATCATCGCAACAATGCTGCTCCGTAATTCCTGGATCTGTTTCTTCTAATTTTCGTTATGCATCTAAGTAAATATTTAAGCTATTTATTATATCAGTAGACTATTAACTTAATATTTATATTAAAAAGAATTATTCTTCTTCATTTGAAAAAGTATGTGTTTCAAGACTATTATTTAACTTGTACAATACTTTACAAATGCAAAATAAATAAACTATATTTTCATCAAAAATATTACTTATGATTTAGTTAAAATATAAAAAAAAATTGAATACTTACGATATATTGATAATTCTTTTATAATTATAAAAGAATTATTGCGAAACGTATTTTCTGCAACAGATAAATTTTTTAATCTCACATTGCTGCAAAAAATTTTACTTATTAAAAATAATAATTTTCTAAAATATGAACTAGCTGTCCAATAGTTACTCTTGCAAGTTATGGATCCAAAGCAGAAATGGAAGCTAAGTGCGAGAAAGAACCGATGAAGTACGCAGACGCTGAAGTTGTCCAGGAACAATCATACATTAAAAGAACAGATATATAAGTACATTTCATAATTAATGGGACGTGCGCTCAGTTCGCTCGGGATAAAGAAAAGTTTTTCCACCCTCTTTCTTCACTGCTGGGATCAATTCAGGTGTTGAAACTTGAAAATACAAATTTATTCTCCAAGCAGCAATGTCTAATAAAGAAAATGGTTGGAAATTTAATCGAACATATAGAAGTAGTTCAAAATAAATTTGAGTAATAGTTAAAGGGCAAAATGACTCTTAAAAAATTGAATTTCATAAAGTTTTTTTTAGTTATTAGATTACAACTAATAGAAGAGGCTACAAAACATTAATAAGTAATATATACCTTAATTTACATTTTTAGGCTTCGACGCGGCATTTACAGTACCCCGATTTATCTTGAAAATATTAGGAATTTGGCCTGAAATAGATTCGCCAAGAAGAGGACTTGACCGCTTTACATTTATCCCTGCAGCATTCATGATGGCTGTTTTTATAAATGCAGCACAGACATTAGAATTACCAAGAGTAGGTGGAGATTTGAATATCATTATCGATATTCTCACGTTTGCAGATGTTCCTATTTTCATCGCTTTGGTTAAACATCTTGGGATCACCTGTAATCAAGAAAGTAAGAATTTATTATTCTTTCTAAGATTATAGTTTCTGTATCAATATTTTATATTACACCTTTACTGAAATTCTGTGAAAATATTACTTGACACTTTTGCAGTTTTAAGAAAACTTTTGACTTCGATTTCCGAAGATTGGAAGCAAGAAAGAAAAGAAGCAGAGTTACAAGTCATGTGGCGAAAAGCACGATTGAGCCGTATTTTCTCGATGGTCGAAATCAGCTTAGCCGGAGGTAGACTCTTCATACACACTATAAGAGTGATATTCTCGATGCTGCGCCCGACCGAGATGAATCTAGCGACGGGAACGTTCTTAAGACCTTACTACATGAGGGGGTACTTTATTTACGACTCGCAAAGCAGCCCCTTGTACGAAATCACGTGGGCTTGTCAGTTTATTGCTACGTTCTATGCTGGTTGTGCGTTTGCCAGCGCCGACGCCCTTTTTGTGACGGTGGTTTTTCACCTCTGTGGGCAATTGATTATCTTGCAGTCGAAGTTTCGAGAAATCGGCCGTAATAAGGATGCAGGCAGGTCGGACTTTATTCGTCATCTGTCGGGAATTATTAAGAAACATCGTCGAGTATGTCAGTAAGTTGATATGTGTGCCTGAAACAAATAGAAAAATTATTATCATCATTTTGCTGTTAAGTGTTATTTTTTCTATATCGTCTTCAAGAATGGCAGAAATTGTTGAACGCATTTTCAACAAAATGTTTCTCATTCAAGTTACATCTTCGTCAGTGATTGTTTGTGTTCATGGATATTCGCTTGTTATGGTAGCACTCAATATTTGTTTTAGTTTAAAGAGCATTTGAAAATTTTAAACTATCATTTTAGGTACTCTTTAAAGAAGATGACGTTGTTGTAGAACTAGTATTTATGGCGTTTTTTACTTTTGGTTTTTTGTACAGTATGTTTGTATATTGTTATGTTGCTGAATCTTTGTCTACGGAAGTTAGTAACGCTTATTTTTTTTTTCTGCATGCTAATAGAGCAATTTTGACTGATATCTTTTTCGTTTTTGTAGAGCTTAAATTTGGGTGATGCTATTTACGAGACTGATTGGTTTGACTTACCAAAGAGCCATGCTAAAATTTTATTGATTCCATTGCAACGGACTGCAAAACCGTTAGAAGTTACAGCAGGAAAATTTGTCGTTTTTTCGCTAAATATGTTTTCTAATGTAAGCACATTGTGTATACACAATATAAAATCTTTTACAATAATACAGATTTTTAATTTTACGATAATTGTTTTTCAGATTGTTAAAAGTTCCGTTGGTTATTTATCCATGCTTCTTGCAGTACGAGACAAATCATAATAAACTGTCATTTATATTTGATTACAATTGCTTATAAGGTGTAGTTAATTTTTATTTTTATAAATTGATACTAATAGTTATTTAGGATGTATTTATAATGTTGCAAAAACCAAAATTTTGAATTATTAAGAGAAAGTATTAAATATGTGTATTGAATTAAAAAGCGTATTTTGGAATGTATCAAATTATTTTCTAAATCAAATTTTTTTAACAAACAGATTTGTAGAAAGACTTTATAAATGAGAAAAAAACGGTGAAAATAAACGGTTTTATTTTTCATTATTTAAAGCTTTTACTTTTTAAAATGATTATATATTTTAAGAGTACACACGCCTGGTTAAAACAAATGTGAATAAAAATTTTAAAACTCCGTTAAAATACGACATGAAATGAACGAGGAATGGAAGCACATTTTACAATAGTTCTAAAAAGTATAATATTAAAAGTTGTGAAGTAGCATCCACGGTGTACGCGTATATTTAATATTTAATGAGACATGCGCTTTAACAGTTACGACGACGAGAAGAGTGTTTTTTTCTTCATTCTCATTGTACAGTTCGATTATCTCTCGTGTCTGCTATAACAAGTATGAGAAAACGCAAGAAGGAGCATTGTGCATTACAAAAAATTTTTAATTATTGTCAAATTTGTAACTTGAAACAGTTTTTTATTAATTATTAAACCTATAAATTTAAATTGCTGTGGATTTATTCTGAAATATCATAACATAAAATAGCAATAAAAATAAGATTCAATAGTAAAATCACATACACATTTTAAACGGATAGAAGAACCAAATCATTTTAATGTAAGTCAATCTGAAAGAAATATCAGAAGAATGATAACGGTTGCTAAACTATTTTTTGTGTTCAAAAGTTTTGATTGTAATTAAATTTCAAAATTTATCATTTATATTTATATGCGTATATTGCACACTGTAAAGGAAGACGCTATACGACCGTCGGATACCAGTGTTAATCCGCAAGTGTACTAACTAGTTCTTTACAATACATACGGTCAGAAAGGGGTGCGATCAATCAGTTGCGCGAGGCATGGAACAGTGAAAGTGCAAGATAGATTAATAATTTACTAAATAATTAGGTGATAACATTTTTTTTGAAATTAAAATACAACTGTTTTTATTCGCGATGGCGAGTTCTGGTTTTGATGAATGTGTTAGCATGACTCGATTTCTTATGAATACTGCTGGCATTTGGCCAAACAGCACATTAAATAATTGGTATTCGCGATACCGGTTTTTAGTACCGATGTTTTTTATGGTATTTTTTATTAACATTCCGCAGACAGGAAAGTTAATGTTAGTTTGGGGTAATCTAAATGATATTCTCGAGATATTAATTACAGCGGATATAATGATCGGACTTGCCGCTGTAAAATTAATTGGAATTTGGTATAATAAACAAGGTAAATTTATTTTATTTGTACATTAGATTTTTTATTTTCATGTTTAGTATCAGTTTATGAGTGTCTTTGTATGTTCGGAGATCTTAAATACTTGCTGGTAGAAATGAAAACGGATTGGAAAGTACACGAAAAGCACAAGCAGCGAATTATGTGGGAAAACGTGAGATTTAGCAGAGTTGTGACAACTGGTTACAGCACGGCAGCTTATTTAACTATAATAATTTACAGTATTCGAATGTTAATACTTTTGAAATACCATTCAACCTACGAGAATTTTCTTGCAAACATCTCAACGCCGAAACCGATGTTCGTCAATTCGAGATTCTTTTTCGAAACGCAAAGCAGCCCGGTCTTCGAAATTATCTGGATCTCCCAATGCCTGGCCTGCTTTATAGGTGTCAGTGTGTTTTTAGCTTTCGATGGATTCTTCATTTTTTCAATTATGCATCTGTGCTCCCAGTTGACTAATTTGCAATTTGATTTGAAGCACGTCACTTTTCTACTTCGAAAATCAAATTTTCGAGAAGTCCAGAGATCAATAATTAAGCGGCATATACATCTAAAAAAGTAAGAAATTAGTTTATTATTTAGCATCTTTTCAACAGTTTATTTTTTTCATGTTAATAAATAATCACTTTTCTTTTAAGATTTACATACTACATTGAAGATAATTTCAATAAAACCTTTCTACTACAAATGATTTGTTATTCCGTGACATTATGTCTTCAAGGTTATCAATTAGTTACTGTAAGTATTGGTAAAAAATGTTTTTGATTTTTATCATTCGTTAATTAATTTTGTTATTTAAATAGATTTTGACGGACAATGCTAAAGAAATAAACGTAGCTGAACTGGGGTTCATCGTATGTTTTACGCTTGCCAATATATTCAGCCTTTTCCTATATTGCTTTGTAGCAGAAAAGCTGCGATCGGAGGTCTGCTTAAAAATGTGTTTCCAAAAGTAATGTTGCCTTACTTATGAAATCAATAAATTCTACGTAATCTTTAGAGTTCGAACATTTTCCATGCTGCCTATGAAATGAACTGGTATGAACTAAGACCGCAGGAATCAAAAATGATTTTACTCATAATGCATGCAACAAAATCGCCACTCAAAATAACTGCTGGGAAATTTGCTGCTCTTTCCTTGGAGTACTTTGTAAAAGTTAATATTAGCTAAGTTAAATTTATGTTTCTTTTACGATTTATTGTTAAAGTTGCTTAATTTTTTATATTATAGGTCTTGAAAACTGCAGCTGGATATCTATCGATGCTGTTGGCTGTAAAAAACAGCAATTATGCATAAAATTTAAATATAAGATTTGGATTAACCTATTCATCTGATGTAGTGAATCCAAGAGTTAGTTTCATTCCAACTTTCCTGGGTTCTGCATGGGCCTTATGGGTTGATTATACATATAATACATTCTAAATAAATTTATGCTTGGTGTTTTAATTTCAATAAGTAAAATTTAATAAATTATATTTTAATATACAACATAATGTGGTTAAGCTTTTATTTTTTGCTGTAATTATTTCATGTAATTCTTTTTGAAATTATTTTTACTTTTGTTCTTTATAAAATAACTTAATAACTAAAAAAAAAAATGTTTACTTGATATAATCTTTCCAAAAGAACTTATTTTTCGTGTCAATTCTTGTTAGCACAATTTTAGTATCATGATATTCATAACCAGCACCTTTCTAGTTTCGAATATCCCAATCGTATTTGTGAAACGCCATTTAGTATTTTTGCAGCTGAAAAAATCCAATGTTTTCTTATCACGTTATAACATCTTTTTCTTTTTCTGAATCACTTTACACTACTTTCTTTCACAATTATTAAAAAAATTTACAATTGTCTATGTTATTTTTACACACGATTCTTCCGAGAGCTTTCATTAATATTATTTGAAACGCATGTACTTCTTTAATGTCTCTGAATTATATCATTCCACGTAAACCTACTCGTATTGTACAGTAACTGAAAAAGTATCGGTCGTCGATGACAATTATATAAGAAATATCCAATGAACTACTGTTGAAGGGAAGAAAACTAATTAAGTATTCACATTTACTTCGAACGACGCTCGCATCTCATATTTAAATCAAGCATGCGCGGATAAGCTCTTGTACGGTAAAACGGACATGAGGTTTTTTCTTTCAAGCTTCGTTATTAATTTAATTGTCCGCGTGATATTACTGCACATGTTTTCCACTAGTTTGTAGCGAACACTTGGAACTTTAAGTTGCTATGGCAAAAAATAAATCAGGTAACTTTCGTGCAGGCATTTTTTATTTCTTGTTTTTCTAATTAAAAAAGAAAGGTCCGAATTTTCAAAACATTTTGTTACTAGTCTATTGACTTTTGTATTAAAAAGTAATTTTAATTTTTGTTTAAAAATAAGTAATAAGAGATCATACCAGTTAATTTAAACAATTTTTTTTATTGTAAAGGATTCGATGTTGCTATTGGAGTTACTCGATTTTTTATGAACTCACATGGAATTTGGCCCGGATTTGCAGCCTCGAAATACAATAGGTTTTCATATCTTCCAGCGGCACTCATGATTATAATTTTTATTAATGTGCCACAGACTATTCAATTATTTTATGACGAAAAAGACTTGAATGAAAACCTTAAAATTCTCACTTTGGCGAATGTACCTATTGGAATCGCACTCGTAAAACTGTTATGCGTCAGTTACAATCAAAAAGGTAAGCATTCTGTGTAAATTTTTTAAGATACTAGAGATATTATTTTTTACGAAAGTAGAAATTAAAATTTTTTTTTTCGGTACTGTAGGTTTTTCTAATATTATTATAGAGCGCATGTGATTCGATTATACAGAAAATTTCTGCCCGGAAAAAATACTCAAACTAAATCTGATTCAAACCAAAGTATTTTCCTTAATATTTAACAAACTTTATTTGAGTTTTTTTCCTTCTATATTCATAGTTTGACACCGAATATTTAACTTGCAATACACAAAACAGTGATCCGACAGCTAATTATTTCACTTTCCGAGGACTGGAAAAATACGACAAAACAATCAGAACTGGATGTAATGTGGCAGAAGGCCAAGACGAGTCGAACCCTTTCCATCATCTGCATAATTCTTGGCGAAGGAACAAGTATTGCGTACTCCATCCGCAGCATTTTGGTCATCTATTTGTCGCATCTTCGCTCCCAAAAGGATCTTGAAAGTGTAATTTTTGTCAAGGAACTGTTTATGAAAGCCAAATTTCCTTATGATACGCAGTCCAGTCCAAACTACGAGATCACCTGGGTCTTGCAAGTGATAGCCGTATTTCTGTCCGCTGGAGTTTTTTCATCCATTGATGCTTTGTTTATCACTCTCGTGCTGCATTCGTGTGGGCAACTGATCAACCTGCAAGCAGCTTTCAAAGAGACCATTAATAATAAAGGAGTTCACTTTCTTGATTCGTTTTCTGAGCTTATTAAAAGGCATCGTCGAATAAACAAGTGAGTTTTTGTCTTAGGAAATATTTTGATGTAGAATAGTTTAATATGGAAATCTTTAAACATGTATTATTTCGGGTATTTAGTTTCTTTTAACATTTTAGTCTTCGACGCACATAGTAATAATATCAGTGTCACTTTAGATTTGTAGAGATTATAGATCAGAGTTTCAACATTATGTTCCTTTTCCAAGTGTTATCTTCTACACTACTGTTTTGTCTTCAAGGATACCATTTTGTGATGGTGAGCACTGTTTTCCATTTATTTTAAAATGTGTTAAATATAGATAAAATATATAATAAATTTGCAGATTTTATCCGATGCAGACACGGAGGCGTTAATTGAGATGATATTCATGCTTTATTTTACTACTTGCTTCCTGTTTAGTATTTTTGTGTACTGTTATATCACAGAGTTCTTACAAGACGAGGTAAACTTATGCAATAATATAAGTATTATTTACTAAATGAAGAATTACACAGCATTTCTTGATCAACTTTTTA